>JAQZBX010003347.1:0-65754 GCA_029593785.1 Cabassous unicinctus
AACTAATATTACCAGTTTAAAAAGAAAATCCACTTAATTTCTTAAAGTATGTGTATGGGATCCCATTGTTTTTATAGTTGGAATGGTGAGCATTAATCAAACATGGTTTTTCTGCAGCAATTGCTCCCTTTACACTTGTGTATCAGAATCTGTTTTACAGGAGAGTTCTACTGTGGTTCTAACAGGACGACGGCGTCGTAGAATATGGCTTCCGGTTCAGCTGAATCACTGCTGGCAGTCTTCCCCTGAGAGCCAAATCCTTTGGCACTTTCTAAATCATTATTTGAAAAGAACCAAACATTTAATTGGATTAATTATAGCTGCTGTATTTGGGCTTATAGGTATTATTACTGCTGCTGCTGTAACAGGAGCTGCCGTACATGAGAATATCCAAACACACCAATATGTTAAAAATTGGCATCATAATGCTAGTGAGCTATGGCATAGTCAAACATATATAGATGAGCAAATTAATAATAGACTTAATGACTTAGAGATGGCTGTTACACAAATGGGAGGTCAAGTAAATAATCTAAATTTAAAACAAGGTTTGAAATGTGATTGTAATAAAAATGCTTTTTGTATCACTCCTCTCCCATACAATGATTCCCATTATGAGTGGGAAAAAATTAAAAATCATTTAATAGGTCATCACACAAATTTATCTATAGAAATTACAGATTTGCAAAAAAGAATTTTGAGCATGTCTCAGAATCAATTTACTACGCTTCCAGGTAGTGAATTTTGGCAATCAGTGACAGATCAATTGAATAAAATAAACCCCTTACATTGGTGGAAATCAACCTCTGTACTTGCTAACTTCGGTGTGGTGATCATTGGTGCTCTGCTACTCTTAACTGTACTAGGAGGCATTTGCAAAGCTCTGCTGTCCCGCATTAATAGGGCTAAAAAGAGCAGCCATGTCAACAACTTGATTCTGCTTAAAACCCTTGACTCTCGAACCCCTGTCCATGGAGATTGGCTGGTAGCCAGAGATGGGTAAGACCTTCAGAGGAGGGCAACCTAAGACAGGCACAGTCACCCTGGACAAAAAAAAAAGGGGGAATTGTTGGAGATGCTGAGAGTCAGAGCATAAAGGGTTAAGCATTTAAAAAGCATGCCTGCTGGAGAAGAAACGATAAGCAAATGTCTCCAAGGTCTCTGTACTGCAGACGTCAGTAGGAGGAAGCAGAGCGAGATGAACCCACCACTAATAAGTTACTGTATAAATTCCTAAGAAAAGCTATCTAGCAATACAGGAACCAGCAGCTCTCCTACATGCCAAGCAGAGGACCTAGTGAAGGATGCCCTAATTTTGTTATCAGCTTTGTAGTATAAAAAGCAGCTTCAGCCTAAATAAACTTGCCTGCATTCTTCATGGAGTGAGGTCCCCTGATCCCAATCTTTCTTTGGATCGTTCCCGGCACCGTCTACCTCCACGTTGAATTACAACATATATAGATGGAAATAAATGGAGAGATGAAAGGATCAATTGTTAACTGATTAAAAAGATAATACATAGTGTAAATTCATAGTATATGAAATTGTAGATATACTAATTAATCTAACATCTAATTTTGTACACTATCTTCTTAAATAGAAAACAAGTTTATTTATTTTTAGGTACCCACTAAAAACATTTCAGTATATCATTTTCTTTAGAATACTTTTGCTCTCCTTTCTAAAAAGGCATTACATTTCACCAAAAGCGTTCTAGAATGCTCAGACATTTTCTATCCATATATTTGCTCATTTGTATTAGTGATCTCTCAGTACTTTCATTTTAGACAATGAAAGATAACACTCGTTGATGTTGCTTCAGCGGCATTTGTAAAGTCCCCCCAATTTGGCTATAGTAAATTTGTTTTAAAATTAGCAAAAGTGTAATATGTTATAGTGGCTTAGATGTGTTTGCAAAATAAAAAACTTATGTGTTCATAAAAATGTTGAGACCATACTTGGTTTCTTTGCTGAGAAATAATATTTTTTTACTCATTTCCTATCTTGGATTTTCTATATTACTCTTGCATCGATGCCCAGGGTGGTCTTCTATATACAAAATTGATTGTGAACAAAGCAATATTATGTAAGAGCAAATGAGAATTAATTATCCTTGTTAATATTAGGGAGAACATAATATTGCATAAGTCTAGAATAATTAAATTATAAGAATATGATGATGGCAGTCTTAGCATACACTTTACAAGCACATCCCAATATATCACATGATTAAACTCTAACAATCTTGATATATCCAATGTATTATTATCACCTTTTGTTTTTGCCTAAGTCTGTGAGAGGCTAATCTCTGCAACAAATGCGTTATGTGTTATATATTATTTGAATATATTAATTTTGGTATCAAATTATTATTAGAATATATTTTGGTGGCTTGCAGCTATATACCCCAGAAAAACATGTTCTTAATCTTAAACCAAGTTTGAACCCATGGTAAATAGGACATTTTGATGAGGTTATTCAGTTAAGGTGTGGCCCAACTAAATCCTATTACTGGAGTCCTTTACAAGTAGAATGCAATTCAGACACACAAAGAGAGCCTCAGGAAGAAGCCAGAAGTCAACAGAACCAAGAGAAGCCAAGAGAGTCAGCATTGCCATGTGACAGAAAAGCCAAGGGCCAGGATGAGCAGCAGCTAACGCCAGATTGCCACAGTCTCCTGGCAGAAAGCATCACCTTTATTATGCCTTGATTTTGGACTTGTCCTAGCCTCAAAACCATGAACCAATAAGTTCCTGTCATATAAGACAACCCATTGTATGGTATATATTTTAGCAGACAGGAAACTAAAACATATACTAATAATAGAAAGTTCTGTGAAGGTGTTTACAAGTGGCCTGTGAGATCCAAAAACAGGAACTGTCAAGAGCACTCCATTGGTTCCTTCTTTCTCCTTTCCAAATTTCAAAAGTCATAATTTCTTTTCAAACTTGGATGATATTTACAAAAAACAAGTAAGTATATGTGCTTTAAAAGGGAAAAGAAAATTATAACACTGATACTGTTCTACTCCTTCACTTTTCTCTATCCATCATTAATTTTTTATTTCAATAGTAAATTTAATAAGGAATGTAACTATTTGAGGTAAATGTGGCTTTTGTCTAGGGGAACAAAACTTATAAATTCCTAATATGTTCAATTAATCTAGTTAATATAAATGTTCTTGTACACAAGTGGCCATGAAATCTTAATTTCAAAGTATTTATGTACATATAAAATTTTTACAGAATTCAATATTTAATGCTATTAATATTCAATATTACAGCATTCAATGGCAAAATGAATGGGGCATTATATTTGCATAGACATTCAACAATGTATTAGTTCATTCTCCTGTGGTGTTTAATTATTCTCTTACATGGGTGGGGATATAGTTGATTTTAAAAAATGCTTTGGTTTGACTTTTTGAGTTTATTTTCCATGCGACAATAACTATTGCTATGTAAAAAAAAAAACACCTAACTTAGTGGAGTAAAACAACCATTTTATTAGACTCATGGATTCTTGGAGCAGAAATTTGGACAGGGTACAATGAAACTGACTTGTTTACTCTGTGATACCCTGGGGCTCAGATGGGACGACTTGAAGGTTGGAAGTGACCTGATGGCTAGAATCATGTGGAAGCATCTTCACTCCCATGTTGGGTGGTTGATGCTGGCTGTCAGCTGGGACTTAAGATTGACTATCAGCCAATACACCTACACGTGGCCTCTTCATTTGGTCTCTATACATGGGCTAGTTTGGCCTTCCTCACATCATGACAATAGAGTTCCAAACATCACTTGCACTAATTCACTTAATGCCACTAAAGTGGCAGTCAGATGTTGGCTGGGGCTCCAGGTATCTGAAGAAAAAAAAAAAAAATAACACCTCAACAAGATGGCTTTCCCAAGTACCTGACAATTGACACTGATAATCAGTGAGGAGGTTATCAGTGGCTAGGCTGTTGTTGGGAGCACCTACATGTGAACTTTCAAGGACGGTGATCATGACTCTAACATGAATGTGTTACCTTACATGGCAAAAGGAAATTGCATATATAATTGAGTTAAGAATATCAAGATGGAGGGATTATCCTGGATTATTCAGATGGGTACTAAATGAAAACATAAGAGTCCTTATCAGAGAGAGGCATGAAGTCAAAGGTGGAAGAAAAATATAGGATGATGAAAACAGCTTGGAGTAATGTGATTTGAAGATGGAGAAAGGGGACATGAGCCAAGAAATACAAAGTCCCTAGAAGCTAGAAAAGGCAAGGAAATAAACTCATCCCTAGAGCTTCCAGAAGGAATGTTGACCTGCTCACTTTTTAAATTTAGCCCCAGTGAAACTGATTTTCAACTTCTGACTTCCACAACTGTAAGATAATAAATTCATTGTTATTTTAAGCCACCAGGTTTGTCGTCATTTGTTCCAGCAACAATAAAATTTATGAACCTAGCCTCAGTAATCTTATCATTTTTGCTGCATTTTATTGGTTACAAATGAGTCATAAGACTCCAAATTCAAAGGGGAATAAATACAGACCCCACCACTTGATGGGAGGAGTGTCAAAGAATTTGCAAATCATTTGCAATAATTACACCAGTATTATTAAAAAATAATAACATTGAGTATGAATAGCATTGAACTTACTATATCAACCTGATTATTGCAATACCGGTATTTTAGATATATTAATTAGAAATATTAATAACATTTGACATGAATAGCATGGACGCTAGTCTATTAACATAATTATTCTTGAGCTTAGTCTAAGTACATTTTTCTTACAGAAGTCATACTCTCTGGATTAGTGTTTTTCAAACTTTTTGGATATAGAACAATGGTAAATCTGGATAGTCTTTACAGACAATAAAACAGCAAGTTAATTAACTTTCTCTAAATCTCGGTTTTCTCAACTGTAAAATATGGATAATAATAAATAACTCAAAGTTTTACTGCAAAATGAAGGGAACATTCCAAAAAGAGAACATTCCTAGGAGATGGTTAGGACAAAGTAGATGAGATACAGATTTCCAGAAACCAAATTAGGACTGTCAATGATGTGTGGAAATGAGCAACCTGGAAGATGTGGTTTTCCTCTTATCTGAGCCAAATAGGGTTGTGAGTTGTAATGAGATTCACAATGAATAACATGAAGGAGGGTGGACAATCAATTCTAGGATACAAACTCTAGGCTTCCAAAATAGATATGGCTATATGGTAGCTTCTAGAGCACTGCTCCTTCCATCAGCTAAGGCAGCATAAAAATAAGCCATAATGATGCACAATGGCATTCTAGGTCCTTTGTCTCACCTTAGTTGTATCATCCTCTCAGTTTCTGGTCCTCTTTGTATCTATTGTCCTTCTCTTCCTGTATTTCACTTCAGAATCCTACTCCCATGATCACATTCAAACCCTAACTCTAAATCGCTTCAATTAAAAATCTTTGAATTTAGTTCCCCATTGTGTGATCACAGCCTATATCTGGTGTCTTTGCTCAGATTTCCCCATTATGATCATTCTTTAAATTGGCTTACCCATTGATACCACCACTGTTTTCATTGTGCATCACCCCTTCATGTCTTCTATTCTTGCCCAGAATAGTGACTATGTTCACATGCTATAATCAATCCATTCCAAAACCCACATCCGTCTTGCCCATCTCTCCATCCATAATACTAGCTTGCCAAAACTCCAGCTGGGAAAACTAAACCATCGACCTTCTCCATATCCACAGCTGAATATAACTGGAGAAAAGGCCATAACCAAGCAGACTGATTTCATTTTAAATTTATGATCACAAAGTTCAAAATCATTCTTAACACTGTTGGGTAAGCCTGCTGTGTGCCTGACCCTCTGAGGTGAGCCAGGAAAACCGTTTCAATATTTCCTCTTATTTTCATTAAAATTTCTAGCCATCCTCCTCTGACCTTCAATCTGAGAATACGGCCTGAGAAAATAGAAATCATCAGACCCTCATCTTTGCATAACCAAAACTACAAACCTACCTACATATATGCACCTATATTCTTTGTTCTTCTTATTAGAACTGAGAACAGGTCCTTGTTTCTATGAGAATACTCTTCACATGTGCCCAAGGGCCCACCGTTCCTACATGTCATACATTCCTATATATGTAGGACCTTTTTGATCATACCATATATTTATTGTGTCATCAACCTCTCCCTCTCCACTAGGTCACCCCATCAATATACAAACATTCTATAATATTTGAGTACAACATAATGGTTAGAGCATGGACTCTGGACTCAGAGCCCCAGCTTCGGATGCTGGATCCACCATTCACTAGTTGTCTAAGTGTCCTCAGTTTTAAAGTGGGAGGCAATAATGTAATCTACCTTATAGTGTTGTTGTGTTGATTAAATGTAATTACATATTACCTTAGTTTTCAAGGATTGTTATGACAAATACCACAAACTGGTTGGCTTAAAGAACAGGAATTTATTGGCTAACAGTTTGGAGGCTAGAAGTCCAAAATTAAGGTACCGTCAGGCCATGCTTTCTCTTAAGTCTATAGTGTTCTGGTGGTGGCTGGCTGGCAATAACTTTCAAGTGGCTGCCACATGGCCATATGTCTCTATCTCTTTGTATGGCTTCTACTTTCATGTCCAAATTTCCTTTGTTTATAAGGACTCCAGTCACACTGGATTAAGTAAGGCCCACCCTGATTCAATTTAGCCTCATCTTTATAGGATCTTCAAAGATGCTATTTACAGATAAGTCTATACTCACAGGACCAGAGGGTGGGGGCAGAAGAGGATATTAGGACTTGTTCATGTGTCTTCTGCACATGACTCAGTCCAATTCTGATTTCCCAGTCCTATTTTAAAATGGATTTCTCCTGGGCTCACAAGACCTTTAGAAACGTCCTCAATTCCTTCAATTCAATGGGTACTGATATTACACTCATTATATAATTATACTTGTACACCATGAGCAATCTTTTTTTGTGCCATATTCACCTGAAATTCTGAAATTATTTCAGACATTGATAATTCAACTTTTGATTTTTCACTAAGATAAAAAAAGATTAAATAAATTTGTTGATATTTAAATATAGCAAGACATAATATTATAAATACTATGGTAACTGTTGGCTAAAATGATACAAAATTTCATCAGAAATGGAGATGATATCTCCCTAAAGAATATAAGCTGTCCAGACTTGTAGTTTCAGCCTTTTATTTTCTTCAAGAGCCAATTAGTAATGACCTTCTTTTCCCTTTCAGATCTTAGTTTTTGTTTTACGAGCGGGTGGTTTGCTCTATGGATATGTGCTTTTATCTTGTTTTGATACAAAGCTAAATTCACAGAACAATACAGAGAAATTATCTGATGAATTTGGCTAATTAATGCAGCACCATTAAATAATTCAAATGAAACCTATTACTTTATATAATTAATTTGTCTAATAACTAGTCCAATAACTATATGATATGATCGTTAGTCTGCTAACTAGCCACTTTAAAGATACTGATTTGGATTTTTTACAGCATAATTTTCAGAAATTTAGAGCTAACTATGCTTAGTCCAATTCACTAATATATACGTATGAAGAAATGGAAGGTCAGGGACAGCAAATAACTTGAGAAAGTGTCATGCTTAGTAAGGCTATGGAAAAAATTAAAAGATTGAGAATTTAGCAAATATTAAATACAAAAATAAAGAGTCTTTTCTATATGGGGGAAATAAAAGAATTTTCTAAATTATATCAAATTATTCAATAAGTGTAGCATCATTATTATTGCTACATTTATCTTGTACTACAAAAACACAACAAAGGTTAGCACTTTTAAAGACATACCCGTTGTGAAAAAGAGAAAATGTGAATTTCAAAACTGGGACTCACAAGAAAGAAAAAAAATGAAATAGGACAGGCAAGTCAAATTCCTTAACCAGGTGGATTGAGAGAAAACACCAAATATTTTCAGGATATCTTCCATCCATTCATTGTTAGTTCCAAATTCTTAGTTCAGTTTCTTTTACTTACTAGTCAGATATATGAACTGATTTTTGTTTTGTTTTTGTTTTGTTTTGTTTACTTTATAAACTATACAAGATACCTAATTATGGCCATTGATGCTTTACTTTAGCTTGGTTTTTGCTCTTGGGTTTTCAGCAGGTCAAGTTGGAGGAAATTTCTCTCTACGGAAAACAAAGTCAAACAACATATATAGAATATAGTGTGATATGAGAAATAATGTGTTGAGACCTTCAACAGTAGAGCAGATGAGTAGATCTGTTTTCCATTCAATGATTATCCATTCACAGTTAAACATATTTACACATTCTTCTTGGTGCTCAAGATTGCTGTAATGGCAATATGTTATTAATTTTCTCACATAATTCATTACACCATTTAAGGGTAATTAATCACACTGTTCATCAACTTATATCACATCAAGTAGATGGTCAGCTGGAGCTTTATGCCCAAGGGTTTATATCAGTTTTTAAATTAGCCCAGTATGTATTTCAGAAAACAAACTACAAGTGAGAAGAAAGGCAATAGAAAACACAATTTTATCACACTTCATTTTTTTAAATAAAATGTCTAACTTGTTAAATTAGAATGTTTGTTTTCCAAGACTCCTAACATGTTAACCATTTTGTTTGTAATTACTCTGATAACTAAAGTCACAAATACAGAATGAGTGCTTATATTCCAGGCACAGGCACTTTGGACATTATCTTATTTAATTCTCAAAGAAATTCCTTAGGAAGGTTGCCCTATTTTTATACTAACTTGACTGATGAGAAGCAGTTAGCTAACCTACCCTAGATCATGTAGCTAAGAGACAAAGCCTGGATTCCATCCCTGGACTACACTCCACAGCCTGAGCTGTTAAGCACTAGTTGATATTGTCTGCTGTCTTTGGATGTAATTTTTAAAACATTTAAATTAGCCTTTTGTGTTAAATGGGAGTTTATGTGCTAGAAGAGTTCTTAGGTCTTAGTTTCTTATGTAAGTGTCAAACATAACTTTGAGTTCCTTAAAAAATTAAAAAGTTATAAGTTGGCAGGTCATGGGACATATCCAACCCACGAATGTGCTTTGTTTGGTCCAAAATGTGTTGCAAAATTTGTAAAATTAATTGATAGTATTTAAAAATAAGAAGAATATATATAATATCTGAATTTCTAGCTTCCCTTGGAAAATCAGAGCACCCAGCCATAAAGCTGAGAAATTAACACTTAAAAGAACATATTGGTGTTTAACAACTACACCCAGGAGTGAAAGGGAAATGATGCAAGATATTTAACCCTTGGTCTACTATTTTGAAATTGGAGGATGCTTATGATTATGTCACTGTATTCCTTTTTTACTTTTCCAAGCTTACAAAGCCATGTGCATTGATCAGAAGACAGATATGTTGCAAGTTTAGAAGTGATCCTTTAAACTGGGATATCTAAACTCTAAATGACTAGCAACATTTGCTTTGAATTTTTTAAAACTTTGTTCATCTAGTTGGTTGTTAAGAGGTAACTCTGTAAAATAAAGTGTTTTGGCTACACTATCTATAAATAAAAACAGTTTCATCAGGTGGCCATCTGCCACATCGGAAATCAATATGTTCTGTCTAATGTGTCCCTGTTATTTCCAGGGTCAGTTTCCTTCATCTTCAATTACTTAGTCTTTGTGTGACATATAACAGGGTCAAGTGTTACAGCCATTACCTAGAAAGTCTGTTTTTTAAGGAATAATATAGGGCACAAAATATCCTTAAATGTGGTTTGTCCAACTAAGTTATTTAAAGTTTCTATAATATTCAAGATTCAGAATGTAAATTTCAACTTCCTCTAAAAACAAGATATTGAATTTTAGAATGCATGTGCTATAACATTGCCTTTATGACAAAAAGTAAAATAATTCACGTTTGTTAGAAGAAATGGGAATAAAATAGTAAATCATTATATTTTAACGGATTAAAAATTATGTTTCTGAATAGTTGACTATACACATACATAATAAAGACATATAACAGCTTACTATATATATGCAAAAATATTATATATACACATGCAACCTGGTTGTCTAAAAGTCAGATTTACAAAACTCAGAAAAGTCCCAAGAAATAAGGGGTAGAGTGGTGTAGGGAAGGATGGGAGAAGTCTCTGAGCTTTTTCAAAAAGGCATATTTTTTTAAAAGGTTGCTAAAATTTGTGTACTTAATGAACACAAACCCAAATTCTGCTATGTCTTTGACTCAGTGAAATTTCTAGTTATCCAGTGGTTTGGATCATTTCAAGATATCCTTTCGATTGTGAAGGATAAGCTGTTGCATCTGGCCTGTCCAAGACCAAGAATTGTCACAAAACTTAGTTGGCCTCTTTGGATTTGGGAGAAAATGCATTCTCATTTGGGTTTGCTACTCCAGCCCATTTAGTGAGTGAGCAGAAAAGCTGCTGGTTTTGAGGGGAGACCAGAACAAAAGGAGGCTCTGAGACAGGTCCAGGCTGCTGTGCAAGCTGCACTGCCACTTGGGCCATATGATCCAGCATATCCAATGGTGCTAGATGTGTCAGTGGCAAACAGAGATGCCATCTGGAGCCTTTGACAGGCCCCTATAGGAGAATCACAAAGCAGACCCTTAGGATTTGAAGTAAAGCCTTTCTATACTCTGCAGATAACTACTCTCCTTTGGAGAAACAGCTTTGGGCCTGCTATTGGGCCTTAGCAGGGAACAAACATTTAACCATGGGCCACCAAGTGACCATGTAACCTGAGTTTCCTATCATGAGCTGGATGTTTTCTGACCTGCCAAACCATAAAGGTGGGTATGAACAGCAGTACTCCATCATAAAATGGAAGTGATATATACAAGATAGGGCTTAAGCAGGTACTGGAGGCACAAGTAAGTTACATGAGGAAGTGGCCCAAATGCTCAAAGTCACCACTCCTGCTTCATTACCTTCTCCTTCCCAGTCCACAGCTGTGGCCTCTTGGAGAGTTCCTTTAAATCAGTTGACTGAGGAAGAGAAAACTCGGGCCTGGTTTACAGATGGTTCTGCACGACATGAAGGTACCACCCAAAAGCGGACAGCTGCAGCCCTGCAGCCCCTTTCTGGGATGTCCCTGAAGGATAGTGGTGAGGGCGAATCCTCCCAATGGGTAGAAATTTGAGCATTTCACCTGGTTGTTCATTTTGTTTGGAGGGAGAAATGGCTGGAGGTTCATTTGCATACGAATTCATGGGCTGTTGACAATGGTTTGGCTGAATGGTCAGGGATTTGGAAGAACATGAATGGACAATTGGTGACAAAGAGGTCTGGGGAAGAAGTATGTAGAAAATCCTTTCAGAGTAGGCAAAATTATATGAAGATATTAATGTTCCATGTGAATGCACACCAGAGGGTGACAAAGATTTAGCAGACAAAGATTTTAATAATCAAGTAGATAAGATGATCTCTTCTGTGGATACCAGCCTCTTTCCCCAGCCACTCCTGTCATTGCCCAATGGACTTATGAACAAAGTGGCCATGGTGGTAGAGATGGAGGTCATGTGTGAGTTCAGCAACATGGACTTCCATTTGCCAAGGTCACCCTGGCTACAGACACTGCTGAGTGCCCTATCTGCCAGCAGCAGGGACCCACTCAGTTCCTGAGGTGATCAGCCTGCTACCTGATGGTAGGTTGATTACACTGGACCACTTCCATCATGGATAGGGCAGAGATTTGTTCTAACTGGAATAGACACATACTCCAGATATGGGTTTGGCTTCCTTGTATGCAATGCTTTTGCTCAAACTACCATTCATGGACTTAAAGAGTGCCTTATCCACCATCATGGTATTCCACATAGCATTGCTTCTGATCAAGGAACCCACTTCACAGCAAATGGTGTGTGGGAATGGGCATATGCTCATGGAATTCACTGGTCTTACTATGTTCCTCATGCTCTTGAAGCAGCTGGCTGGATAAGAAAGTGGAATGGCCATTTGAAGACTCAATTATGGTGTCAACTAGTTGGCAATACCTTATAGGACTGGGGCAATGTTCTCCAAGAGGCTGTGTATACTCTAAATCACTCTATAGTGCTGTTTCTTTCATAGCCAGTATTCATGGGTCCAGGAATCACAGGGTGGAGATGGGAGTGGCACCACTTACTATTACCCCTAGTGATCCACTAGGAAAATTTTTGCTTCCTGTCCCTGCAACCTTAAGCTCTGCTGGTCTACAGGTCTTAGCTCCAAAAGGAGAAGTACTTTCACCAGGAGACACAACAATGATTCCGTTGAACTGGAGGTCAAGACTGCCACTTGGCCTCTTTGGGCTTCCCATGCCTCTGAATCAACAGGCGAAAAAGGGAATTACTGTACTTACTGGGGTAATTGATCCTGGCTATCAAGGGGAAATAGGACTGCACCCACATAAAGGAGGTAAAGAAGAGTTTGCCTGGAATACGGGAGACACCCTAGGGCAATGCCCTGTGCTTAAAGTCAATAGAAAACTACAACAATCCAATCCATGCAGGACTAACAATGGCCCAGAAACTTCAGGAATGAAGGCAAGACAAAGATCTACAGCCAGCTGAAGTGCTTGCTGAGGGTAAAGGGAATGGGTAGTGGAAGAAGGTAGAGATAAAAACAAACTACAAATTTGTGACCAGTTACAGAAACAAGGACTGTAATGATTATGAATATTTCTTCCTTGTTTTGTTATGAGTATGTTTGTATATGTACATAAAGAAAATATCTTTGTTTTCTTCTTTATCTTATCCCCTTATCAAATGGCATAGTTGTATTAGTTTCATGTCGTAATATTAAAGTTATAGGATATCAAGTTTAGGAGTGAACATTAACCTATTTTGCAGCGATTTAGTGCATTTCTGGTTGTGCACAGGAGAGTATTGTTAGGTGAAAAATATATCTGCTATTGTTTTTATTTAGAGACTAAGTATGGTTTAAGATGATGTGTGTAGCATATATGGTTTTGCATTTCCCCTCAACCCTCCAGACCTTTCTCCTTCTAGTCACAGCTGAAGTTTTTCTTTAATAGAAATATACAGCAAGCCTTGAGAAATAACTGTTTGTGAGTTTGTGACTAAGTAAATCTTGTATCATAAATGCTTAGACTTCTCCCCCAGAAACCCCAAAAAATGTGTTCTGTGAATTGTTCAACCACCTTCATATCAACAGTAATTACTGTAAAGATACAAATTCAACTCTACTGACAAAAATTGTAAATATCCATTTTACATAGTTACTGTGAAAGTGTAACTTCTACCCTGATTAGAAATATTGCAAATGTCTGTTCCTTTATTATCTGTCCTGAGAACTGCATTTTTTAAAAAGATACTTAGATTACATAAATGTTACACAAAAATATAGGGATTACCATATGTCCCACCTCCCACACCTCCCACAACCTACCACATAAACATCCTTCATTAGTGTGGCACATTAATTGCAATTTGTAAACACATCCTGGGGCTTTGCCATTAAGCATGGACCATAGTTCACATTGTAGACCACACTCTCCCCCACACAGTTCTGCATGTTATATGATGGTTATAAAATGGCCTATATCTGTCGTTGCAATGTCACTCAGGACAATTCCCAAGTCCTGTGATGGGAGAAAGGGTTGAATAAAAGGGGGAAACGGTAAAGACAAATGAGTTTATATGGCTAAGAGACTTCTAAATGAGTCGGGAGGTCATCCCAGAGGTAACGCTTATGCACATCTCAGTAGGATCTCATGGAATTCCAAAGTGGATATCACCCCAAAAAGTGGGTCTCCTAAGGGCTCTGGAGAAACCCAGGTCCTATGTCAGAGCAGATAGCTCTAGAGTTTGGTGCCTTGTCAGTGGACCCTACTTTGGAGTTTGTGCTCCTGAGAGTGACAGAGTTGGACTCAACTATGTCTTCCCTGCACATGCCTCATCTGTCCATTCTATTCAAACATATACTTGGTTCTGGAGTTTGTAGGTGTACATCCAGAGACTTGAGTCTTTGGGCTATCCATGTGCCAGCTGGGCCCGGAACCTTGGTGGAGAAGCAACTCCTACTCTACAGCACTGTATTTTTAAATCATGCTCCCCTTACATGTCTTCCCCATCTGCAAGTAGACATGTACTATAAAAAACCCTCTCACTTTTTGGTGAGTATGGATGTTTAGCTTTGGAAGCACCAGCCCTCCTGCCACCATTGAGGATGAGGATTTAAAGCCACAACGAGGCTTAGATCCATGGAGAGATTTCCCATGTAAGCCCCCTAATAAATGCTCACATGCTTGCCAAGCTGGACTTGCCTGAGTCTTTCTTTGGTCTGATGTATCTGTCTCAGTTTCGTGGGAAGCTGTCATTTTACACAGAATATACAGAACAATGTGTATGGCTACCAAGTTGACAAGGGGTGGACTTTGATGTTTCATTTCATGTGTCAACTTGGCCATGTATTGATATGCAGTTGTTCAGTCAAAAAAGCACTGGCCTAATTGTTACTCTGAGGACATTTCTTGGAGTTAAATCATTAATAAATTGATTGCATCTATGACTGATTACATCTACAATCAACTGAGGAGATTGCCTTCAGCAATAAAAGCTATCTCATCCAAGCAGTTGAAGGCCTTAAAAGAGGTGATTATCTCAGCAGTCAGAAGAGAGAATTCCCATCTCTACTTCAGCCAGCCAGCTTCTCCTGGAGAGTTCATCAAAAACTTCATCAGAGTCTATATTAGTCAGCCAAAGGGGTGCTGATGCAAAGTACCAGAAATCTGTTGGGTTTTATAAAGGGTATTTATTTGGGGTAGAAGTTTACAGTTACCAGGCCATAAAGCATAAGTTACTTCCCTCACCAAAGTCTGCTGCCAAGTGTTGGAGCAAGATGGCTTCCAAAGTCTGCAAGGGTCCAACCTTCCTCTTCCTCTTAAGGCTCTGTCGTCCCACCTTCTTCCAATATCAGCTGTAGTCTGGGATAAGTCTCGTCTCTCTCCTGGGGCTTGTTCCTCTCCAGACTCAGCTGCTCTGTTCTCTCCACAAGGTCAGCTGTAGATTATCAGGCTCTCTCTTCCCTGGGCCTCTGCCATGTGTATGGAGCCATCTTTATTCCTTGGTGTTTTTGTTCTGCATGTTTACTTCCCAGGGCTCCAGCTCAAAAAACTCCAAATAACTCCTCTGCCATGTAGTTTTCTCTGTGAGTCCCCACCCCCTTGGTAATGTACTTACCAGTACTTAACATTTAAACCATTGGTGTGGTTTGTTTTAGTTTGCTAGAAGCTGCTGGGAGCAGTGTACCAGAAATGTATTGGCTTTTATATTGGTTATTTATTAGGTTAAAAGTTAAAAGTTCTGAGGCTGGAAAAAATGTCTGAATCAAGGCATCAGACAGAGCTCTCTCCCCAAAGGTCAGCTGCCAGCTATCCTGGATTCCTGCCATGTGGCAAGGCACAATGGTAGCTCAGCTAGTCTCTCCCCTCTCCTCCAGGCCTTTTTTGCTAGTTCTGTTTCAGGCTGCTCCATCTGTGGCTTTTCTCTCTTGGGTTCCTCTCTGAGCTCCTAGGTTCCTTCTCTCTGTCTCTGTGGCTTTCTTTCTGTGTGTACAGTTCTTCATTCCTCCATTTTTAAAGGATTTCAGTAAAAGGATTAAGACCCATCCTGGCTCATGCCCTACTGAACTGATCTAACTGAATCCAATCAAAATGCCTCATCTACTTTAGGTTTTAAACCCACAGTAATGGATTAACTTTAAGAACAAGGTCTTCCGGAATCCACTCATCTTCAAACTATAACATGGTTGTTTGGTTTTTTTGTTTGTTTGTTTTTGCAAAGTCTTACATTCAGAAAGTATATAACAAATATTTGTTAGGGAAGATTACAATAATGATAGCACACTTGATAATTTATTACTGATGGGCAGAAGTAATTAGAACTAGAAGAATCATCTTGGGAGCCAAAAAATATTGAGAATAAGACTCCAATACTTGATAAATTGAAAATAGAAGTTTGTTTGAAGAATGCTTACCTTAAGGCCACCATCCCAAGACTTTGATTTTTATAAATGGAAATATAATAATAAATATAATGAATTTATTCTGAAAAACTGATTATAATCACATTAAACAATTAAAATAATTTTAAAGAATAATGTGATGAGAGTCGTGAAGAATAAATAGTGAAGACAATTTAAGAGAAATACAAAAGTTTTATAAGCCTCATACTTATTTTATAAAATATTTAAAGTATTAACTTTAGCTTATATTGGATTATATCTGTATATCTTGTATCTTGACAAATTTTATTAAATCAATGCATGAATTACAAAATAAAATCTCATTTCTCTTTATGTTTTTATATTGGCATTTTGGGTTCCAATTTTAAGGAAAAGAATTAGTAATAAATCTTTCCTAAGGAAACTTTTTAATGCATTTAATTACTGAGACTAATTAGAAGCATGATTTTGAGTAGTGATTTTCATTTTCCCATCCACCATCAACAGGCTACAATAAGATTCTTGGGGAAGTTCTTGAATCTGCTGCCACAGTCCTTATGTGATATTAAGATACAAAAAGCGTCAATTAATGATCTCCATATATATCAAAGGTAAAGAACAGATAAAACAGAACATGGTCTCTACCAATAACAGACTCCTCCTGTTAATATGTTCCTTTCCATAATTATCAGACCCAATTTCCTTAAAATGTGAGTTCTTCCATGTTACTGCTGCTACTGTTCCCTTCATTTAGAATATTTCCTTTCCCCATATGCAATGACTAGTTTTGTTCAATGTTTACAATGTGTCAGACACTGGCCTTGGTGTTCAGTATGCCTTATCTCTTATTTTCCAAATTCTTCCAGGTAGTTATTACTATCTCCGTTTTACAGATGAGAGACTATTTACTTAATTAGTTGACATCACTGCTAGTAATACTTAGACCTAGAGTAAAACCTATTTAGTCATTCAGCAATGATTTATTGACTCAAGGAGTCATCTACTCAATATTATTAATGTGTAAAGTATTTCACAACCTCCTGATTTTCTCCCCATTCTATGAGGTTCTCCATAGGTCTTTCTGTTGATGTCCACTAGCAGATGCACGCTCTAGAAGTGATGGCTCTTTGCAAGTTGTTCATAACAATAATTTCGCATTTGCACTATCCTGCCTTATATTGTAATGATTTGTGTTTTTAATTTTTCCCCTAATCCTAAATGGCAAGGACAGTGCTTGTGTCAGTCAGAGGTTGGTCAGGAAAATTCAAGCCCTCAGATGGTTTCAACAGGAAGTGGTTTAATAAAGGGATTTATAGGCTAACACAGCTCAAGTGTTGGGAGGTTGAGTGAAGGTCAGGAAGGCTACTTGTAGGAAATTCAAAACTGCAGACATCACAGTGAAGCCATCACCAATGACCTCGACTGCCAGCAGTATCCAGGTAGGCAATTCTCAGGAAGATATCCAAATGCCACAACAACCGCCGCCCGCCCCCTCCAGGCCACAAGCCCCCATAGGCCACATGCCGGCATCCATACTCCTCAATACAGTGACCCCTGGAGAATTATGTTTTATCTTTATCTGCTTTACAAACCTCTTGTGAGTGCCTCTCATTGTCAGGCACTTACAGAACCTACTCACAAAGGAGGCTGAGAAATGTAGTTTCCAGGTTCTGTACACCTTCAGTAATATAGGAAGGTAAGGATAGGAATATTAAGACCCAATATCTAGTCCAGTGTCATTGTTATTGTCCATATTTAACTGTAAAAACATTCTTTGTAAGTATTTACTACATTGAGTTTAATTTCTTTGGAGGTCCTGTGTCTTAAGGACACTCAAAAAAGACTTACCATTATGCAAGGAAAATTTTCTGTGGAATGAGAATATTGCAGCCACATGAACCATATAAAGTTATTTATAAAAGAAAATATGGTTTCTGGTGGGGGGCAACCTGCATTTATTTATGAATGATTTCAAGTTGTTATTACTGCTGGACATTCTGTCTGATGGATCTCAGGAATAAGGGTAAGAGACTAGAGATTATGTTTACAGTTTTACTCGGTATAAATAAAATTATATCAATATTATTACCTAACCAAGTCTGTTACCATGTTCAAAGAAATGGTATGTGGAAGCAGGGCGAGTTCTCCATTCAATGACATCAATACAGATAATGTTTAATACTCACATTAAATAATATCACATAGGTTCAAGAATACTCCCTCATGCCTTTGGGCGTTGATCAGGTTTGTATTTCAGCCAAGTGGGATTACTTTTCTTGTTTTGCTACTGCAGAGATATTGTATTATTTATCAGATCCACTAATGGAACGTAAAATTAACACGCACAAAATTTCAACCTACTTTCTTAACTTGTCCTAGGGAAGATTTAAACCCATAGTCAGTTAGGTCAACTTGTTATTACTTAGGATAATGGCAATTAATAGACACTTGGATACCATAAAAACACAAATAATCAACATTTATAGTTTCTATCAGTAAAATATAAGTAATAGGTCTTGGGCACTCATCAGCTTTGTTTCCTTGCCCTGAAGGAATGCATGAAACAGTCTAGAGAAGAGATGAGAGAAGCAATAAATGAGGAATGAAGACAGAGAAGGAGGGAGAGAAGAAAGGGATGGGGAGTGAAGCTGGGGAGGGACGGAAGAAGGAAGGGAAGAAGGAAGAAAAAGAAGTAGAGTAGGAAATAAAGAGGAGCAAAGGATTAAAAAGTAAAATAATGTAAGGTATCATGTAGATTCAGTTATAACAACTATAATATCAGGAAGTTTCAGATAAATATCCCTATATAGAGTAGTTTGATGTGTAATATATAGTATAGATAGGTAGATCAATGAACAAATAGTTGTAGGATAACAACCATTATTCTGGCTGCTCATTCTTTCATTTATCTTTTGAACAGACAGTGCAAAGCACTGAAATATATATGGCTATAGAATGAAGAAGAGAAAACATTTCCCATTTTGATTCAGCTGTATGAGTTTTAAATGAAAAGTGAGTCAATAAATTTCAAAACAAATATTTGAAATATTTCTTTAGAGATGATTATTGAAGAAATATCAATATTGTACTAGAGATGGTGTTTATCATTCATTTCTTTAAATACTTAACTTGGTAATTTGACAAAAATGAATCAACATCATAACACTCAGAATAAGATTATGGAACACATTTCATGCCACAAAATAGATGTAGGATTTGTCCTTACATTAATCGGAACCATCTTCCAAATAAGTCTACATTGACACATTTGAATCATATTTATCTTATTATGTATCTTTAGAAACATTTTCCATAAGCTGCATCTAAACATCTTTATTCCACATGGGGAATTAAAATAAAATGCACAGAATAGTAATTGTGAAAACAAAGCCAAATTCTTAAAGCTGAATGCCGCATGGTACCATGCAAAAAGAATTTACAAACTCCTCACCCAGTGAAGAGCCAGAACTGACTGTGTTTAAAGAGAAAAGAAAGGCCCGTGCTGATGAAATAAACCACTGTTTAACCTATACTGTAAATGTGAGCAGACAATGTGGGCAGACAATGTGGGCTAGAAACATTATTTCATCCATGGGGCATATGGTAATTATATCCACATTAAAGCACTTTTGCTAATCACACACGCACACATTTGATGCTGATGGGGTACATCTGACACCAAACGATACCTCCCTGATTTGGGCTCATCAGCACATTTCTCTCTGTGTGTATCTCCTACCCAGGGGGCTGCTGCAGCTCTTCTCAAATGGCTTCTCCTCCCCCCACTGACTGCACAGAAGATTACAATATAAACACAGCCCGAGAACGGAAGTTGGTAGTTGCGGTAGAGGAAGTGAGTCTGGCAGCCTTTATCAACTATTGTTTTCCCTGAGCTTAGTCTGATGTGGGAAATCAGAGTGGGAAATCATGGGCATAGCCCATGACATAAAATCCAACAACTCCACAGAATTATAGAACCGTATTCAAACCAAAGGCAGGCTTTGGGTATTGGACCAGCCCCCAAAGCTGTCTTAAGGACCTGCTATGTGATACCCTCTACACTAAGTGTTTTAAATGAGCTTTCTCTTAAATCTTTAAACAATCCCAGGTGAGAGGAGTACTTATCCCTAGCTTATGGATGAGGAAACGCGTTAAAAAAAGGATAATTTGTGCAGAATCAGAATTCAAACCCTAGACAAGTATGCCCCACAGCACTCAACCCATGCCCTAATATGCAATTCAAAGTAAAGTCGGATATTTAAAAAACACTACAAGACTATTATGTAAGCTGAAATTAAACTATCTTTATGACAGATCTCTGTTTATAAAGTCTTAGATAAGTTCATTGAATGTGGGCTTTTATAACTCTTATGTTCTTTCAGTTCCCCTATTTGCTGGTGCCCTAAGAAAGTACCTGGCCAGCCTGATGAGTAATCTGGCATTGACTCTCCCATATTGCTGCCTTACGGGAAGATACCTTAATAGGTCATTTACAAGACATACAGTCCCGAACCTCATATGCTCTCACTGGTGTTTTAAGCATTTTTGTCCTAAAGAGTCAACTGAAGTCACATTTGGTGTGCTTATTTTGATGCTCGCCCAGATCCCTGTGGGGCATAAAGAGTTTAAGCCAGATTGCAGATTTTTAATGCTCCATTACTCACCCTTCTGCGGGGCCCAGAAGTCAGGTTGGCGAAACAGTTCCCAGGGACAAAGTGAAGCAGATACAGGTCCAGTCTTGTTCTCCAGTGTTGGATGTGTCAGGGTGACCTCTGAATAGGGAATATGTACTTCCCAGGAAACATGATGTGGAAAAGCCCATACCTTACATAAGTCTTAATGTTCTGTTTGGCCACTAGGGGATCAAAGGCCAGATGATTTTAGCAAGTACTGTGCCATGTGTGCCTTTTCAGATCAGATGCTGACAATAAATTTCTGGGTGGTGGGGGGGGACAAATCTCCATGGATCTCTTGCATTGCTGTATGTCTTGTGAACAAAGGCACTGACTGGCTGCCTTAGGTCTAGAATACCTTTGCAAGGAAGTTAGTTTAGCAAATGGCCTTGGGAGAGACAGTGTCTCCCTCTAGAGCAAAGGGCAGGCTTGTTTAGAATTCAGTATAGAAAAAAGTGTATCCCTCAGGAGCAAAGGGCAGGCAAGCTTACTGCCCATGATAAAATTTGGGTTCCCTAAGCTCAGAGTTCTTTTTCTGTAACAAAACCTACTGCAGGTGTCACCTCACTCTCTTTACCTTGTCCTATAAAGCTTGGGGCCTGGGAATCAGGGCAATAATGGAGGTATTCTGGCTATTGCTATTGCTGTGGGGTTGGGTCTTCTGTCAGCATCTGTGAAACTGTGGAAGGCTGACTTGTTAGCTTGAAAGTACGGTAAAGTTTCACACCCTTCAAGTCCTTGACTGGTGGTTTTCAGTCCATCCCATTTTTAAGGGCATATAAATGTTTGAATGCATGCATATTTGTACTTGTGTATTTGTGTGTATGTAATACATATATATATTTATATACCAAAGCTAATTCAAAATCTTATTTCATTTTATATGACAGCTAGACCTCATCAGTTGAAAATATATGCTGACATTTGCTTGATCCATTTATAAAGACAGAACCCCACAGAATCATATTCATGTCCTTTAAAAATTTCTTTACTTTCTCTAGGTATATTAATCATCAATTATCATGGAAATAAATAGCTCCTGAACTTTATTTCTGCTCCCCCACCCCCACCCCCGGCTCCTGAACTTTAAAGAGAAGGAAACAATTGACCTATTTATCAAAACTATACAATAAATAAATGCCCCTTTAACTTTTACATAAGTAATTCCATTATAATCCTGTCAGATTTTTTCTTGTCTTAAAAAATATGTTGTATTGGTCTGAGTGGTAATATCAATAAACATAATAATAATAACAAATATATTCTCCATTGGGTTCAGTAAACTTGGAAACCTCAGAAAAAGTTTTTGTGGGATAAAATAATTGTATCATGGAGTGAGAACAATTAAAAACATCATCTATCCCAAAGCCTTACTAAACCTCTGAATCACTAAAACCCCCAATAGTAATTACCTAATCTCTCCATCACTATCCCTAGAAAGGGAGAAGCCACTCCCCAAAGGCACCTCATTTAAATATTTGCCAGAACAAATTATTTTGAAGTCTTTCTCATATTGAACCCACATTTGTTTCCCTAAATTTTGCACTGATTCTGCTTCTGACAAAACCAAATTCTTGGTAATTTGGGAAATTTATCTAACATTTTAAACCTCAATTTCCTTATCTGTTTAGTGGACACAATAATGGTCACTTCATTGCCTGATGTGAGTGTAAAATGAACTTTAGCTCATAGAAAGTGTTCAGGATATAGAAAGGTTACAGCTATTACTCGCCTTTGTTTCATGGCATGCTTGCAGGTGACAAGGTTGTCATTTCTCAGTGAAGATGTTAGCATCATCCCTTCATCCCTTGACCAAATCCTCCAAAATTCACATTTAAACATTTTTGTTTTTTCTGGTTGCATTGTTGGTTTTTTTCCTGGAATTTTAAAAATATTTTTTATATATTTTTTAATATAATAAATTACATTTTTAAAGAAGTTTTACATTACAGGAAAGTTACATCAAATGCATAAGGGGTTCCCATATGACCCATCCCCACCCCTCCCACATTTTCCCCTATTAATAACATCTTACAATTAGTATGGTATATTTGTTACAATTGATGAACAAATACTGAAGCATTGCTACTAATCAAGGGCTATAGTTAACATAATGGTTTACACTTTGCACCATACTATTTTTTAGGTTTTGACAAAATGTATAATGGCTTGTATCTGTCTTTGGAATATCATGCTGAACAATTCAATGCCCTAAAAATGCCCCATGTTCCTCCTGTTTTTCCCTCCCCCTCCGCTCAGAACCTCTGGTAACCACTATCTTTACATCAATGTTACAAGTTTTTCTGTTACTACAATAATAAGTCTACTTTGGTGCTTAGTTGCATTCCCCTCTTATGTTTATTCATTCCTCAACCTTGAAGATTTTGGGATGATGATTCTTGCTTCAGCTGGAGAGGGTTTTAAATCATATGGGGCAAATGGAAGGAACTGTTTTGCTTGCAGTTGTAGATACTCTTTGTTTTTTGGAATGCAGGTTGTCCATCATCATGATTTTGTTAGTTGTCTTGGGTGAGTCTGATGAACTGGGGAGTAGGTGTTGGCTGCAACTCTATTGAGATTCAGGTTCAACCAGCATATGAACAGGCCAAAGATTTAAGTCTCTGAGACATGTATTTAATGGGCATAGTGCTAATTATAGGTTCAAATAAAAGGGGTAAAATAATCATGTGTAGGGAAATTATAAATGAACCTAACTCTGTTGCAGGGGGGAAATAGGTTATCAAATATTCTAAGGCAAGGCCCACCAATGCAGTGCTGATTTCATGGGGTTGTGTGGCTTGTCTATAGTGTCAAATGTCTCTCAAACTCTAAGGAGCATCCCTGCTTGAGGCTTTGCTTACTGTGGCAGTTAGTGAAAGCTGCCTGAGATGAGCATAAGTGTAATCTCTGGAATGCCGCCTGATTTACTTAGCCATAAAAATCTCTTAGCCATAAAAACTCTTTTGCATTTCATTTTTCCCCTTTTGGCCAATGTCTTTTTCCAATTACATCACTGGTTGGCGCTATTCCTTGGTGCCAGGGAAGCTCATCCCCAGGAGTGATGTCCCACATCGGGGATAAGGTAGTTAGTTTATTTGCTGAGTTTGGCTTAGAGAGTGGCCACATTTGAGTAATGAAGAGGTTTTCAGGAGGTAACTCTTAGGCAAGAGATATTATTAAGTTCAGTTTCAATTTTACAAGAATAAGGTTCATAATTACAGGCATTAATATCGAGGGCTTGGCATATTGGTCTGTTTTCTTATATTAGGTACTGCCTATGTATTTTAGAGATTCTTGTCACTCTATTTGAAAACATAGCAGGACTCCCCATGATGGGAATTTAAATTTTGTTGGTTATTGTGTGTGTTTCCACCCACTAAATTAACACCCTGTGGCAAGATGAACACATTCATATTCTGAAGATAGGTTACCAGGAGATAAAAAGGGAGTAGAGAGTGGTGAGCTGATGATCAATTTGGGCATAATCTTTGATAAGGTGGATGGGGTGGTGTGGCAGTGGATGGGGGTGATGATGGTGCAGTGATATGAGTGAGGTCGATGGTGATAGAGTGTGAGTGTGAGCAGGGTTGGAGGACACTTGGTTTTAATGTTCTGTTGGTTGTGGTGGCTTTGTAACTTTTGGTTTGAAGACACTTCGTGGTTTCTGAATGGAAAATGGGATCTTCTCTCTAACTTCAGACAAGTCCTGGACATCTCTGTTCAATTTGCCTATGATTTTTGCATGGCTCTTCTACAGCTTCTTAGGTTTTCTGAGATTGAAAAAAAAAAAGAAAAAATTCATAATTATTTAAGTTTATATTGTTACTAAAAATACAAATAGAACTCTATTTATATACCTTGGGTACTTAGAATCTCACTAAATTTTATACTTGACTGCACTATCTGGTTACAATATGAAAGAAAATTGCCTATATTTGATTGTGCCACCAAACTCTTGACTTTTTTGAACATATATAACCAATAAATATTCAATAATTTGCAAAACACATGTATATTTTACTATACTAACATATCATATACACTATAAAATATACAAAAATATGAGTCTTAAATGAGTTAAAATTTTAAACACAAGATTTAATAAAATAAAATAAATGCTTTCATTTATTAGTGAAAGTTAATAATAGTGGATATAAATCCTGATTTCAAATAGTCTTCTTGTTAATTTCAAATTGTCATAGCCATCATCTCATATCTGGTTAGATAATCATTGTTGCCATCTTGTAACATGGTTAACAAAGAGGTGATAACTATTTTCTTGTTCATTACTTTTGCTTGGATTATTGATAGTATTGTTAATCCATTATTTTCTTACAGTGATTTTTGGAGGTCTGTGTTTATTTTGTGAGGTAATGTAATGAAAACTTGTTTCTAATCCATCAATCCCCTTAACTTTAATGCCTGGTAATATACTGAAAGCAAATGAGTGAGTGAGGACGCTACGATCAATCCCTCCGCTATGTGGAACTCTCACCACACATAATTTGTATAACATGTGACCTTTTGGTATATGGATTGAGTCACGGGACCATTGTCAATCTCTGTTGAAAATGAATGTGGCTTGTACTTTGTTACAGCTAAGAATCAACCATAAAAAGAAACTTAATATTTTCTTCTTGCAACTCCAGTGGATCATGTTTCTTGCTTTTCATATGTATATTTTAGAGCTTTACACAGGGATTACTGCCTTATTCAGGTGTGGAAATAGGTAGCACATTCTCCATATGTAGGTTCCCACCTTTTACAAGTAGAGAAATGCCTGTTCAATACTGACATCACTTTTTGAGGGTGGCACCACTTACACTGGGGCTATTTCCAAAGTAGTAGGAATTTCATGTCCAATAACTGCAAAGTTAGTGAAGGGCATGGATACACCATTGCTTTTTCATCCAAACACAACTGGCTTATACATTTCAAGCTACCAAATAAGCTTCATAGGAATCTAATTGGGTTATGGAGGTTATCTACATTGGTAAAATGCACTTCAGATAAATTGACACTCTCGTCATCTACCTGGAGACTGCATGTGACTGTAGGTGACACAACATTGTGTGCTGAGAAGCCAGAAAATGGATGACTTGCGGGATGTTTCATGGTGTGGTTTTTGTCTCAGAAAATCTGACTTTATGAAGTGCCCCACTGAGTAGCAATTTATAATGGGTATTAAATTCAGTAGTAGCTGAGGAAAAAGGAATAATATTTCCCAAGGTACTAATGTTCCAGATTGTTTTTCAAATGGTTACATCAATTATTGTCATGTTTTTGTCAGTTGTAAATCATGATTAATTAGATGCATCCAAATTTCTGCATGCCTTATGCCACACATATTTTTGCTTCCCTATCTGTTTTGTCCGAAGTGTTGACCAACAAGTTCCACTTCCTGTACCATGTCAAAGCTAGAGAAATGACTCCCTGGGGGTTGGAGAGAAACACTAAAAGCTGTGGAAATAATGACACACAAGCAATTGGCAAAACAATATGTTAAGAAAGAGCCAATCTGCAAAACATACAAAGAGGAAACCTAATTAAGCTCATTTTCTTTAGTGTAGTATTGTATAAAATTCAAAGATCTTCTATTAGTTCTAAATGATTTACATGGAGATGTTCAATCCCATACCCACCAACATTAGAAGCATGCAGGTTGCTCACATCTAATAGAAATTGACAACTAATAAACCAAATAATATAAAAATATTAGCAGCAATGAAAAATTGATACATGATGGGGGAAATTGGGAGCCTGGTCCCTGATGTGAAGCCTATTAGAAGAATGGAACATTTTAATTTTCATCTTTTTGAAACAGGAAAACAATCCCATGTTAATGCATTAATGCGTGGATCACTTTAGCCATCTCCACTTTCTGAGGTTTCCAATCACTTAATACTCTTAACCAACTTCTATCAAACATTTCCACAAATAAAATTCTTTCTAAGCCAGCTAAATCCTTTTTGAAAAATGGAAGGTTTATAAATAATAAATAAACAAGCATATTATGCTTTGCAGCCCTCTGTCACTGCTGAAGTATACATCCAGAATATTCTGGCACCACCCGCCCCCACCACTTGCTATAGGGAGGCTTTGGGTTTCCCCAGGTGTTTGTGGCATTTTCAGAATTGGTGGTGCCCCCACAAGATGCAAGTAATGTACTCTTCAAGGTTAAAACTAATTTCTCAGGAATGTTGTACGTTTTGTTTGATCTTATTTGGCCATTGTACTGAAATGACAAATAGGAAATTAGTCCTCAAAGATTTTTCAGAATTGGGAATCAGATAATCAAAATAATTATAGTTAATATGCAATTTGCTATAGTTGAGATTAAGGAGGGAATTTTATTTGAAACAAACTGAGATTTGTTTATGATTCTGGCAGCCTTCCTGCAGGCAGTTGGTCACAGGTTTATAGTAGGAAAAGACTAAGGGCAAACTCGGAACAATAAGTGAGTTAAGTCATTACAATTAAAACCAATAAATCACATTTATTTATTTTTTAAAGATTTATTTATTTATTTATCCCCCCCTTGCTGCTTGTGCTCGCTGTGTCCATTTGCTTTGTGTCTGCTTGTCTCCTTCTGTTGCATCATTTTGCTGCGCCAGCTTGCTGCACCGTGCAGGCCAGCTTGCCTCTACCAGGAGGCCCCAGGAATCGAACCCGGGGCCTCCCATATGGTAAACGGTTGCCCATCCAATTGAGCCACAGCCACCTCCCAATAAATCACATTTAATAAGGCTCCATCTCTTAGTCTTAAAATGGTTTCCTATAATTTTGAAACATGCTATCTTTAAGTGGTCTTCAAATGTTTTTCTCCTGTGCCTCCTAAAATAATTGTTGAAAACTTTGTAGCCCTCAGCCATTTTTAACTTGGTGTTTAAAATTGTTTGTGAGTTTACAAAGGATGAAATTTGGGGTATACTGTAAATACTGACAGTTGTAAATAATGTAGTTCCATTACCCTTTTAAAAGTATTGACTGGAATCTAAATATCATAGCAATTTGATACTCTCATCATCATTTTTATTTATTTGGAAAAGCTCTCCTCTAACAGCTGGAAATTTTGCATCATTCCATATTCCTCCTTGACTTGCATTCACATTCCTCTTCTACTATATAGTTTTATCATAATATATGTTTTATGCATTAAATTATTTTATTAATTACTCTATTATTGTTCCCTGAAACAATAGTCGGCATTTACAATTGTAAAAAATATTTTCTATGACCATAAAGTTCTAAATGTTAAATTTTTTTTCTGCTTGCCTAGCAAAGGAGGACAGACCAATAAACCAGGCCCTTGATAATGGTGATTGTACTTACGAATCTTGTCTTGTGAAATCAAAACTTAACCTAATAAAATCTATTGCCAAAGGGTTACTTCCTGAAAGCCTCATTGCTGCTTAAATGTGACCTCTCTCTAAGCATATAAATTCACTACCTTCCCCCTGACGTGCAACTTGACTACCAGAGATGAGCCTCCCTGGGCACCAAGGGATTAATACCAAGTGCCAACTGGCAATGCGTTTGGAAAAAGACCTAGAAAAAAAGGGGAAATATTAAATACAAATAAGGTGTTATGGCTAAGAGATTTCAAAGTGAGTTGGGAGGTCATTCCAGAAGTTACGTTTATGCATGTCTCAGGAGCATCTCACTCATTGCGAGAGTAAACAGTGCCTCAACTATGGGTGCTCCTGAGAGCTCTAGAGACATCTAGACACTATAGGCAGGACAGACAATCCCAGGAAATTGGCACCCCATTGGTGGGTCTCACCTTGGAATAAATGAGAAGTCATCTCCCCAATGTAACATAGTTAGACTCATTTATAATTTCCCTACACATGGTTCTTCTGCCCCATTTATTTGAACCTATAATTAGCACTATATCTATTAAATATATGTCCAGAGACTTAAATTTTTGGTTTATTCACATGCCAATTGAGTCCTGACTCTCAGCAGAGTTGCAGCCAACACCTACTCTCCAGTTCATCAGACTCACCCAGGACAACTAACAAAAGGATGATGACAGACAATGCCTGTCCCAAAAAACAGAGTATCTACAACTGCAAGCAAGACAGTTCCATCCATCTGCCCCATGGAATCTAAGCCCCCTCTAAATCTGAAGCAGAGTGGGCATCAGGATCTCCAAATCCTCAAGATTGAGGAATGAACAAACATAAGCGGGGGATGCAATTATGGACTAAAGTAGATTTATTATCATTCTAGTAATGGAAGAACTTGTAACATTGATATAAAGGCAGTGGTCACCAGAGGTTCTGAAGGTAGGGAGAGGGAAGAATTGGTGTAACATGGGGCATTTTTGAGACACTGGAATTGTTCTGCATGATATAGCAATGATGGATATAGGCCATTATACATTTTGTCAAAACCTATAAAACCGCAGTGCAAAGTGTAAACCATAGTGTAAACTATACACCATGGTTAGTAGCAATGCTTCAATATGTGTTCATCAATTGTAACAAATGTACCACACTAATGAAAGATGTTGTTAATGGGGGAAAGTGTGGGAAAGGGAGGGGTTAGGATATATGGGTCCCCTATATTTTCGATGTAACAGTTATGTAATTTAAAGCTCCCTTTAAAAAAAGAAAAAAATCACAAGGGACATTAGAAAATACTTTGAGATGAATGAAAACTATAAAACAAAGCACACCAAAAGTTATGGGATGGAATGAAAGGAGTGTTCAAAGGGAAATTTGTAGGTATTAATACCTATTTTAAAAAAAGAAGAAAAACAAAATCATTAACTTAAATCTTAAGGAACTATGAAAAGAAGAGCAAATTAAAACCAAAATTATGAGAAGGAAATGATAAAGATTAGAATGGACATAAATGGAATAGCGAAGGGAGAAAATAATAGGTAAAATTTTAAAAAGTTGCTTCTTTGAAAAGATCAATAAAATTTCCAAACTTTTAGCTAGATTGCCAAGGTGAAAAAAAGAGTGAAAACATAAATAAAGTCATAAATAAAATTGTTGAAACTGCTACTGAGTATAAAACTTAAAAGATTTTAAGATGATCCTATAAACAAATTGAACACCAACAAATTCAATAACTTAGATGAAACAGAAACAACATCCAAAAATGTCTTCTGCTTTCGAATTTATCATTGAAATTATTATTAGTGCCTGGTTGTTCAAAATGACATAAATTTGCAAACAAATTTTATTTGAAATTATTTCAGTTAGGCTACATGAAGGTCTTTTAGAATTGATTCTCAAAGTATGTTCTGGGAACAAGAAGCATCAATATCACTTGGGAACTTGTTAGAAATGCAAATTCTTGTGCCCCATCCAGACCTACTGATTGAGCAATTCTGGATGTGAGACACAACGATCTTTCTTTTAACAAGTCCTGGAGGTAATTGTGATGCACACTACAGTTTAAGAAACACTAGGCTGGGGGTAGGGAATGGGGAACAAAACAAAATTCTGAATTTACTTCCATGGTTTAATTTTTGGTGGTTCTCTTCACCAACAGGGGAAAGTTCAAACCCTTTAGTCTGGCGTACATGACTTCATGAACAGGTTCTGCTGTATCTACCATTCTCCCTCATCTGCTACCTCCATCTGTCACCTTATATGCAACCATATTGAATAATTGCAATTTTCAAATTCCAACATGACTTCTGTTTCACAGCTTTCTTTAAATGCCATTGCTGTTCTCTTGCTTCTTTCCCCATCTCTTCTACAAATATATTTTACTAGTAACAAGCATTTACATATTCTTTGAGATTCAACCTGAATTCAGTTCCCTCAAGGGAAGTCCTCAGCCAGAATTTGGTGTTGTTTCTTTATGCCTCAGTTTTCCTACACTGTAATTATCCTACTGCTTTAATTATATCTGGTTGTGTCTTTCCTGTCATCTAGATTGTGAGCACCTACAGAATAGGTATCTCTTTCTACTCATCATTGAATTCTCAGTAACTTGACAGTTATTTGACCATAGTAGGAACTTCTCAAATATTTAACTGATAATCACTCAGTGTTGAATACTAATAGAAGCTATAAAATCTTACCAATATATTACAAAACATGGATTTTTTATTACTTTCAATTGTAGCTAAAATTGGTTCTTAGATGTTATTAGGTACTTAAAACTTCATGGACAGGTTTTACTTTCCAGTAAATCTAGGCAAAGAAAGATTAAAATCTGAAACCCATTGTGTTGAATCTGAATGTGTATCCTTTGGAATGACAAGTGTGCTTGCATCCATCAGGAGCATTTAGGTTTCATTACTGTCAATTTTGTGATTGCAGTGGTAGTGTGGTGGAGCTTGTTTATGGCTATACACCATGAAACAGGCCACGATCTAGTATGTCATTTATTAAGAAAAAAATGCATGCCAGCAGTTTTGGCAACAATGAAATATGCTCCTGGACAAAGAATAAAGAGGAGAAGAGACGGTTTTAAGGATAGGTACACATTAGAGCATAGAATAAAAATGATTTCACAATGGAACTGAAATGTTAGAGGGGATATGCTAAGGCACTGTGATTTTTCTTGCAAGAAATTTTTACTGTTTCATCATGTGTAAAACATAAATGTGGAAAAGGAAAAGAAAATGTGTTTTTCAGCAAATGATGCTCGAACTAGTGGCTAGTCTTTTATGTGAAAAAAAAAATGCTCCAGATTATAATAGCATGTATGTGAATTTGACATGCATATGATTTCTATTTTATAGTCTCCCTATATTTATTACAGATAAGGTAATAGCATTCTGTTATTTTATGACACAAAGTAATATTTCTTATTTGTGAACTTCTGAAAAGCTTATTCCATCAGAAAAATGTTCTCCTAGTTGAACTATTGGCAAAGAAATTGGAAATTCACTTTGTTTCTGCCAGTCTGTCATTTCTGTACTTTTCTTCTTAACTGGCATTCAGTTGAGTGATTTAGATATTGATCAGTTATCCTACAAAAAAGTCCTTAGGATAGGAAACTATATACACTACTAAATACATAATAATAAATACTCTTATTAACCACTTTAATGTAAAGAGTAAAGACTGTATGTTAAGCACTGTACTCTTAAGGGAAGCCCACTAACAATGTACATATTGGTAGATAAGTTTGTGGACTGAGAATAAATTATACATTCAAAGGCAAATGGGAATGCTTCAAGATGGTGCTTCTGTGACATCACTGATATGGCCTTTCATGACTCTTCAGACCATTTCATCTGCCAAAGGAATTCTCCTTCCCCGTTAGTGAGGTCATAGCTTGATTATAAGACTAATACTGGAAAATATAACAAATGACATGGGAAAGGCAAGTAGAAGAGAAACAGTTGACTTGTTGAAAAACTTAAAATCATCTACATCTGTGGGAATTTTTACTGAGGTGGTATGTTTTTTTGTATGTTTGGAATAAAATGCAGTAAATCCGTAACATCATATTTGAAATTCTAGAATTCTGAGTTCATCTTTCTATTTTACCTATTCCCTTTTTAGAGCAAATCAATTTAAATAATTTTCATTTTCAATTCAAGTCTAGAAATTGATAACTAACAAGATGTTTGCTATGCTCTAAATCTTGTGTACAAAGTGCTGTCCACAGGCCAGCTGTGTCGGCATCACCTGGGAGACTTTTAGAAATGCAGAATCTCAGATCCTCTCCCTGACTTATGGAATCAAATTTGCATTTTAATAAGATTTCTAAGTGATTTGAATTCACATTCTAGTTTGGGAAGTACTTCTTGAATGACTCTGCTATATTATAGATATGAATTATATTATTTTTAAATTTCAGTTACGGAGGTTTACCCTAAAGGAAGAGGAGAAATCGAGCTTTCCTTGGACTATCTCCACCATGTAGCATAATGGAGTTTATTTGCCTTCGGGGAGTAATTTACCCAGAGCTATGGCTCAGGATCAGCATCATTTCTTCTACAGCTTATAATACTAGTTAAGATAAGGTTGAAGAGTCTTGGATGTTTAATTGAATTTCCCAGAGTAAAATATATCCCTGAATAAGTGAGGGAGATTTAAAGCATCTCAGCCTTTCCTTTTACAGCTTTAAAGATAAAGGTTAAAAGTGGAAGGGTGATGGCAAGAGGTTGAAGACAGAACACAGACCTATTCAATTTATTCAACAAATATTGGATGCATACTATGCACCAGCTACCATTATAAGCACAGGGAGTATAGTAATTAAAAAAAGAAACAGAAAAATTCTTTGCATACGAAAAAGTCAGTTTCTAATTAGCTAAGCCTAGCACCTAATTTCATTTTATTTATAAACATAAATAATTTTTGCACATTTTTAATATATACTGGAATGTCCAGAAACATAACTACTACTTGAGAAATGATTGCCCTTTGTTTTGCTCTGTTAGTTTGGAAGTTTTCCAGGAAATACTAAACCTTTCTCAAAACCATTTCAAAGACGGCAATGCTGCTCATGGTATTTCAATCACCAAACAGCACACCTCTACCAGTCTGGATTTGAGCTGTCCCATTCATGTGGTTCTATATGGATATCCAATTGTTCCAGTGACATTTGTTGAAAAGACAAACATTTCAAAAAAATCAGTTGTCCTTATATGCATGGGTCTATTTCTGTACTTTCTATTTTGCTCTGTTGATCTATGTGGCTAATCCTTATGTCAATACTGCATGGTTTTGATTACTGTAGCTTGAAATAAGGTCGTGTTAGTCCTCCATTTTATTCTTTTTCAGAATCGTTTTGACTATTCTCGGTAATCTGTATTTCTATATGGATTTCTGAATCAGTTTGTCAATTTCTACAAAGAAAAGCCTGCTGAGATTTTCTGGGATTATTTTGAATCTAGAGAAAATTTGTGTGGAGATTGACATTTGAACAATATTGAGTCTTAGAACCCATTAAAAAGGCATATCTCATAGTCTTCTTTAATTTCTCTCAGCAATGTTTCATAGTTTTCTGATCTTGAACATCTTTCATTTGTTTTATCCTAAAGTATTTTGTATTTTTGATGCTGTTTTAAATGATATTATTTCAATATCCAATTATTAATAGCTAGTATATAGAAATATAATTGATTTTTGTATAATGATCTTGTATCCTATAACCTTGCTAAACTCACTTATTAGTTCTAATTGTTTTCCATAGATTCCATTAGATTTTTTACATAGATGATCACGCATGCTGTCTGTGAACAACAATGGCTAAAACCTCCAGTAAAATGTTGAGTAGAAGTGGTGACAGCAGACATCCTTGTCTTATTCCTGATCTTAGGGAATAGGGTATTGCACCATGAAGTACTATGTGAACTATAGATATTTTTTTTTGCCTATGCCCTATATCAACTATTCCTAGTTTGCCAAGAATTTTTTTTTACCAGAAATGGATATTAAATTTTGTCAAAAAATATCGAGATGACCATATAATTTTCCTTTGTTAATATGATGAATTATATTGATTTATTTTCAAATGTTAAACCAACCCTGCATTCCTTGGCTAGAGGTATTATCAGTACTAGTATTAGTATTATTAAAATTTTTTGAGAGGGGAGCAGATGTAGCTCAAGTGGTTGAGTGCCTGCTTCCCATGTACAAGGTACTGTGTTCAATCCCTGATACCTCCTTAAAAAAAACAAAAACAAAACAAACAAACAAACAAAGGCAAAAACAACACTCATAGGGGAGTGGATGTAGCTCAGTGATTGAGTGCCTGCTTCCCATGGAAGAGGTCCTGGGTTCAATCCCCGGTAACTCAAAAAAAATTTTTTTTTTGGAGATATGGTCTGGAAATAACAAAAAGAGGTCAAGGAGGACACACATCCCACCTCCTGACTCTGAAGTTTATGGGATATGAAAGGAAAAAGAAGCACCTCTTTGAGATGTCTGCCATGTCTCATCCAAGTTAGAATGTAGAAGAGACAAATAAATATTTAAAGCAAGAAGGAGGCTTGCTAATTATAAAAAGAAAACTTCAGAAAACATTGGAGAACATCTAAGGCAGTAGACAGCAGGGCCTGAGTGTGGTTGATGGTGGGGGGTGTGGGTCACATAGGGACAAGGAAATTCAGGGCATTATGAGGATGATAACTTGGTAGAGGACTGAGCCATTTTGAGAGCTTACACTATGGCTATTGACTGAAAAATGAAAAATTAAAACAAACAAAATTGATGAGGAGCAGGTGTTCTTAGATGGATGCTTTGAGGGAGCATCCAGGAGCCAAAAGAATCATCCTTTAACATGTCAATGAACAACTGCAGTATCTGGCTGCTGCAAGTTCAGAAACTGTGGTCTCTGTACCTGCAGTCTTTTAGGATGAATAACGTCCCATAAATTGTGATATCTGGCATGGCCTAAGCTGGAGATGGTTAGGGAGGCTGAGGCCTGATCTGGCATCTGTTGAATTTGAAGTACTCAACTCCTGATCCTGTCTTATTTTGGCAGGACACTGTAACCCTCAACCAATCTTTGCTACTTTAGATGCTGATATTCCATCTTTGCCAGCACAATTCCACAAAGCCAACCGTCTTCCAGCCTGCTCCTAGACTCTCATCACTAGGCTCCCCCTATCTGCAAACATACTGATTCTACCAGCTTGCCATCAGTCACTAGACTCTCGGGATGATAATCTAACTCTTGGAAATTTCCATGCACCATCCCTCTCTCTACTTCCCTCCCCACTGACCTCACTGCTTTAGTAGGTTGATCTAGCACCTTCCATTTCTACTGGCATTAACTATGCTGTCTATATCCAGTTGCATCCAAAGATAGAAATCACATTGCAAAATATAAAGGTCCTTTGATTATTGTATTTTGGGCAACCTTTGATGCTGATCTTTTCCGTCGCTGAGTTAACACTGAATCAATAATACTATACTTGTGTTCATTTGCATTTTATGACCGAACAGATATAACTAATTCATACTTGAAGAATTAATAGTAGGGCAGAGTAAAATGGAGCAGTTTAACTTTCATTTCAGTCACAGCAGTTCCTTTTGCATATAGAGATAAGTAGAGAAAGAAGAGGGAAAAGGCCTAATGAGTATGATCCGACTTCACAATTAAATGCCATCTTCAGTTGGGAAGCAATTGGATCCCACACTCCAAGGCTAGTACCACCACTGGGCCACTGCAACAGGCAAAACCTCCAGGGCTGACAGACCATTTTGGACTTCTTGACTTTTTAAAATTGCAGATTATTCCCCCAAATGCCAATATGTATGCAATTATATTTTAGGTTAGTCTAACTCTAATTAAATGGCCATTGTAAAACACTAAAATTTATCAAATGGAGTATGACATTAGCTTTTAGAATGTGCATATTCAAGTTAATGATTCAGTAGGAAATCTCGGTAAGTCTGTGCTGGAGAATGTCTGCTAGAAAGGAGGTTACAAACAACTGCAATTGTTCAACTCACAGGCAAAATGACTTACTGTAACACCAGCTGCTATAGAAATCACAATTTTATGTGATGTGGGAAGCCAAATGACTCCTGAAGCAACTCTCTCTTTAGTAACTAAACGCATGTATAAGGCAAAGGTTATAGCTTTAGTAATTAGAACTTCCTTGGTGAGAAGCAGGTAAGGACTTCTTGCAAACTTTGTAAGGTAAATTCTCTTAACCCAAATTCTGAAAAAGCTGCAAAATTTGCATTAAAAATTAATGTGGCCCAACCTCCTTAGGCTGTTTTTATACTGTTTGAAATAGGATAAAGTCTTAAACATCCATCTGAGAATAAACTTTACTTTACTGCAAACACACTACCCCAAAATTTAATGTCTTAAAACAATAACAATTTATTATTTCTTAATTTTGTGGGTAGTCTGGGAGGTTCTTTACTAGACTTGCCTGGATTCAACTAAATGACTACAAGTAGCTGACAGGTTGGCTAGGGGTTGGAGTCAGCTGAGATGTTTGCTTCTCTCCCTCCATGTGGTCTTTCCACTTCAAAAAGGCTAGACTCCTCACATGATGGTGATTGTGTTCCAAAAGAGCAAGCCCTAATATGCAAGCAATAATCAAATGTCTATTGCTGTCCACATGCCAAAGCATATCTCTTGGCCAAGCTCTAAGTCAGTGGGGGTGGGGATGGGGGACTGTGTAATCGAGTGGCTACTGGGAGGAATGATACTTTGGGGTCATTAATATAACAGTTTGTAGCTGGACCCTGTATCAGTCTGGATACTTCAAGAAGCAGTTTCCAAGATGGGATTAGATAGGCGACAGAATTATTAGGGGAAATACCAGTGAAAGCTAAGGAAAGGGGGCTGGAGACAGCAAGGAGAGACTTCAGGCTGTAATCCAAGTCTGAAATCTGTGGGAAGAGAGGAAAACGCAGAAGGTTTGAGTAGGAAGATTCTCAGACTGCAGTGCAGTTCTAAGAAAGGTACATCCAGGCCAATGGGGAGACTTTGAGCCAAAGCTACCCATCAGAGGTGTCCCGAGTCACTGAACTGGGCCTCTGGTTAGTACACCTGCAGCTCCCAGCACTGGCTGAGAGCAGCCCATAGAAGCATGGTCTCACCATGCAAGCAGTGGTGGATCCAGAGGGCAATAGCTGGGGCCATCACACAATTTTGCTCCACACAGCATTTTCATGGCTGTCATAGACCCTAATGATTTGTGTCCCTCCCATAGTCAAAATACATTTCCTCTTCTCTTTCAAAAACTCCTAGGTCTTATCCAATCATGGTATCTGGCTTGAAGTCCATAATTTCATGATCTGCATCATGTCCATCTGCAATTGAGGCTTCTCCTTGGGTACAGCTCCTCTGTGTCAAGGGATCTGACCTAAAAAGACAAGTTATTCACTCCCATTAACCAAAAATATAGTGGTGATATAGGAAGAGATAAGAGTAATAGACACTTTGATTCAAAAGCAGGAGGAATGGGGTTCTGGCTCTCAGAAAAATGTAGTAAAAGCACTCCACCCTGTCTCTCCCACTGAATACAGCTATCAAACCTGGACAATCCATGTAGTGTCTAGTTGAGGAATCTGAACAGTAAATAATGGCAGGTGTATTGTGCAAGACCAGAATTCAAGTAAGAACAAATCAAGGTTAAGTGCTGCATTGTTTTCCCCTTTTGGTGTTCCCCAGCAACCTGGACGTAGGTGCTAGAGAGAAAATAGAAAAGCCCTCTAGTTCTGGCCCAAAAAGCAGAAAAGGAACCTATAACACTCAAAGTATGGAAATCTCCCTTTTTTTCTTTCTTTTCTCCATTCTCCCATACCTGAACCCCTAAGTAATCCCATGGTTGTAAGACAGCAGGCAGAAACAGGCCTGTCAGAGCCAAAATCCTGAGGAAGGAGAATTGTCCTCTATGTTCAGTAGTGCTGCAGTAGAAGTCCCATTGTCAGCGTAAGTCACAGGCTAAGCCAGAGTCACGAGGGCATGGTTACCAAGGAGCCATGATTCACTGGGAGTGACTGAAGTTATAAACAGGGATGTTGTGTAGAGAAAGAGCGTGTAATCCCAGTGTTTGGGTCCAGTACGTTCCTTCTAAAAACACACCCCAACAGTATAAATACAAACTATAGGGACAGTGAGCTTCTCTATTATGATCTCTATCAAAGCCAGTTGGTTTCTCAGCATCCAAGTGTTTCTTTCTATAATGAGAAATTTTAATTGATGAAACATGCCCTGTTAGGTAACAGCATCTTTGTCAGCAAGAGAGAGGATTTATCTGAACAGTTCATGAACTTATCTAATTTAGAAAGTATGAGACCTAAATGATTAGGAAAACAAATTCACTGCTCTTGGAGTCTCTAATGGCAACAAGACCAAATGGAATATGGAAAACCAGACATTTCCAGGGACAACAACATATCCTACTTTCCAGACCCCATGGATGTCAACTAATGTAAATTTGGAAAAGACAGTCATGTCTTTAAGATTCATGTTCTTTATCATTCTGGCTGAGCAGGCTCCCTTTTCCAACCACACAGTGAGGCATTTCTCATTAATCCTTCACTTTTATGCTTTGTCTAATTTGCAGCAATATTCATGCCTGAAGAGTATACTGTATACTTAAATAATCAAAATCGTAATTCAGTTTGTGGTTTAAGCTTCAAAAAGAAGTAAGGAAATTGAAATAGTAGAAAGCACTGATTTTTCTTTTACCAATGTATTTCAGGATCTTTATTTGCAAGAATTTCTCAATAAACTCTTTATTCTGTATAATAAAGTATCTTTAATTATAGGATACTTCACTAAGAGAACCAGTATTCATAAGTATAGAATACTTATGAATAAAAAAGCCTGCTTTTATGTTTTTCATCCTGTGGCATACTGCTATACCTTTTCTTTTCCATTCAAAATACCAGCCATATTTAGCTATAATTAATTAATTACTCTTCATTTTTAAAAACTTTCTGAGAACATTGCTTTCTTCTCATTGTGTCCAAAAAAGATGTATTTATGTACATATGCACATACTTAATTCCTGCTTTTTATATAATTATTTTATGAACATCTCATCTTTCTGTTACTTGACCTGATAGCAGAATTTCATTTTGTATGCTATTTAGAAATATGAACAATATAAAAAGGCTGTTTAGAACATTTGGATACTATTAAATTTTGTTAAAGTGAAGGTAGCTCAAGTTTAATAAAATAAAATTGGTTAGAGAAAATTTTAAGATAAGGAGCAAAAATAGTAGTTTGAGTGCAATAACAAATACCAGATAGCTTAGGAATTAAGAAACAAAATCTTTTAATGCTGGAGTGAAAAGAATAGGTAAAGACTCCACCTTGCTCAAAATCTTTGTTCAAACAACAGTGTACTAAATTGACAAGTGTTTAAGAATTTTCATAAACTTTCCCAAATGAAATGCTTCCATCACATTAACTGTGTCAACAATATAAAATTTAAAATCTTGTCTAATTTGGTTCGTGGCAAATCTGCTTCAAGGGATGAGCTGAAATGTTGGGGAGTAATGGAAGGTTTTTCAATAGCACATGGAGGATGACAAGGAAATTATATGGAGGAACGTTAGGGCAATGTTATTTCTTGAACTCCTATTATGTTCCAGCCATCCTTTGCAAATAGTCATACGCATTTTTGTGAGGTATTTTCTTACAAAAAAGCAACAATTAGATTCAATTAAATCTATTTCACAGTTAACAGACATCATTCTGCTGATAATTGATGGTCCAGGGACATCATCTTTCCAAATTCAGGGCTCTTCTACTTCTTAAGATGATACCATACATAGCTGCCCATCTTTCTTTTCCAATAAGTGAGAAAATATGTAATTGCTTTTGATTTTTCCAAATCTAAATTAGGTATAACTTCTTTCACTTTATCTCCTCTGCCTTTCCTTCTCTTTTCCTCTTTCCTTCCATCCTTCTTTATAAGTATGAGGGAGTTGAAGACCTAGAGACTTTTGAATGTCAGGTAAAATATCATAACTAAATTCTCAGTGACTTCCCTGTCCAAGTACTTTGTCCTTTAAGGCATAAAGTGTGTAGGTTATTTTGTGCCTATAACTGATTATCTTACCTCTGATTTAAAACATGAAAATTCATGATATACTGTTCATGTCAATGTGTGTAGATTTCCAATAGGCCATCCAGGAAATAAGCTAAAATGTTATTTAAAAAGAGGGAGTAAAATGTATGAGAAATGTGAAGATACTATTAATTTCATGTGTAAATACATTTTAAAACTCTATGTAAAACTCATCTCAAATTCAGCTACTTTGGTCAAAAGTCAAGATAGAGGTTTAATTTCAAATCTGCCTACAAGGCTTAGGAAAGACACTGGACTTCAAATTGTGGTTTTCTGTGAAATTTCAACTTCAACATCTATTTTTAGATGGGTGTTGTTGTACACCTATCAGTGGAACATACATTTTGAATTAATCTTTTAATCCTAGTGACTCTCTACCATCTATATACCCTTTTTCCCAGGATTGTGTGATAAGCAACAAACCACATGGCCTTACTGCATTAGCTCAATCAGGGGTGTGATCTGTAGCTTGGAAAACTCTGGAATGTTTTTTTCTCAATTGCCTCAACTCACATACTCTAATAATACTCTAATCAACTAAATTTGTCATCACAAATATTATATTTTATAGTTGGAGCAGAAAGGACACAACTTAAGTTTTACTGAATATCGTAATTTGAGTCCAGGAATAACACTAACTTGTTCCTCTCAAGGGACGAGGCTGACCATACCAAAGGTATGCAGCAGTAGAAACAGCACAAGAGATGAATTCCTCATGAGAAGAAGGAAAAGCTAAAAGTAACACTAAAGCGCCACACTTGACACTGCTTTATTTTATTTAATTTTATTTTTCTGGGGAAATCTGTGTACTCCACTTGCCAGGTAGAAGATGAGCTGCAAACAGTTATCACAGTTATGTGGTGAACCTTCTGATTAGAAAATAAAGTCAACAAAGGAATAAAACTAGAGTTAAGTAACAGTCAAAGTAAACATTGGTTAATTTCCACAACGTCTGATTTATCAAAATTCTTAGTTACTATGTTCCCTTAGATATATTCCACAAAAAAACCTCCATCAGTTTGCCAGTCTAAATAAAAGCGTTAGAATCAATGAAATGCGTTATCGCTCTCCACTGTCATAATCTCCGTTTGTACTTAGTCTAGGATTATACAGTTTGCTTCCAACTTATAAGTTAATTTAAGACCCTCTTTTGTCCATCAAAGGCCATTTCAGCTCTCCAGATGCTAATCCTTAGTTTAGAAAAGAAAAATAGAGTTGGAAGTCAATACATTTCTTTTTTTAATGGGTGGCTCTTCCAAATATTAACAAATGCATGGAGGATATATTGCTGCAACAACTAACTTCCAACAATGGTGGCATAGTCATTCAGACTTCAGCAGTGATACATGTGTCTATGGAATTGGAACCCCTGCAATACTAATTAAGGAATCTCTCTTGCTTTAAGTTGTGTATGAGCAGCTACCTTGCATCAGCTAGAACCATACAGAGGAGGGTTTTGGATTATGTCTACGATGTCAGGCTTTTATCAGATTTGCACATTGGTGATGGTGATGACAAATTTCAGATGTTTGACGTAAAGCGACATATTTCCTTCTGAGTACAGATTCCAATACAAGCCCAATCAGCCATCCAAATGGAGGCTATGTGAGACTGTGGAAAAGGAAGCACAGAGGCAGCGTCACTGGCTGAGAAGCAACCAGTGTTGTGTCAAAGCAGATAAAAATGTGAAATTTTGTCATAGGTTGTTTATAAGAAACACGTTAAATTTTCAAATAATCACAGAAGTTTTCAATAGAATGAAGAAAACAAGATGTTCCAGTCAAAATATTAAGTAAAGGAGAGGAGACAAAATCGACTTTAAGGGAAAGATAATGGTTAGAGGTCTCCAAGAAGACAAGATACAAAATGAAGTACTGGAATGACTGAAGTGCCCACTGTGAGCTAGGATTCTTTCTCTTTTTACAATATCTTGGAAGGGTAAATAGATATTTTTGTACTTTCTAAGTATAATTAATTTCTAGTAAGTCTACAGTGTTTTATAATCAGAAAGTGGTATTTTTTATGAACTTTTGTATATTAATTTAAATGATCAAGATTCAGTAGTCCACAGTCCATTCTCAATTTTCAGTGTATCAATTATCGATGTTATTTAAAGTCTTGATTATTAGTTTCTCCCTGCCATGTAATATGTCAAGGTGGCATGGATCCAAGGAATTAAGGTTTATTCTAATTGCCTAAGCATTTGCATGATTAGAAAGTTAAATATGCTATTAAATATTTAGATAGCCAATATTACAATTAAATATAAATATTTGTTTTACAGTACTGTAGCAGCATTTTTCTTAAAAAAGGAAGAAAAGGAATGTGGGCACTGGATCAGCTGTACCATTTTAGTAGAAGATGGTTGTTGTATTCTGTACTATTACAGAAGCCTCAGCGATTATAGAATATTTTGACATGGCCCAGACTAAGGCTCTAGAGTTAATATTTTTATTCTATCACTCAACAATTTAACAATCTAGAGTGATAACACACTTTGATCCCAAGTAGCCAGGGTTTTGAGAGTTGAAACTTTACAAGATTAGGGCAACACCAAAATGATGAAACATCACTTTAAAAAAAAAGAATACCAAAACATTGGTCATAATTTTTATTACTACTTTTGCTCAGAGATGTCACTATAAATCAGGGTTCATTGGTTTTTTGTTTTTTTTTAAAGTTATTTTATTTAATTTATTTATTCCCACCCCCCCATTGTTATTGTTTTTTTGTGTGTGTGTGCTTGCTTTTTTTTGGGGGGGGGAGACTCTGGGAACCAAACCCAGGACCTCCCATGTGAGAAGGAGGCACCCAATCATTTGTGCCACCTCTGCTCCCCAGGGCTCATTGGTTTTTAGTGATGTTCCCTTTCACATGTTGTTTTATGCATGACTAGGAATGAGGTGACAGGTAAGGAAGGTGCTCTCTCTTACTGAGCTGAGACCAACTTGGCTCAACTTTGGAGATACCTTTCTGATCTAGAAATGCTTAGATTAGTATAGAGTACAAAAGCATGAAGCATGGAAGTATAGGCATGTATTTCCCTATTGCATAAAAACAATTGTAAAACATTCACGTGGATTTTACTATAGAACTGTAGTAGCTATGGTTTTATAATAAAATAGAATATGCTAACACTAACTGTGGTAGTGATTTACATAGCTTTGTTTTAATTTATAATAAAAGAATAATGTTATGGAGTTCTGTTATATTACAAATGCTATATTTACATACACATAAATTAACCTTAATATTAATGTTAAATCCTATAGAATTTAAGAGGCACATTTCCTCCTACCTACCCCACACCTTCATGCATTCACAATGCCAAGATGTTTTTCACAAGCAACATTTAGATTTGTGTAGGCAAAAATGAGTATTTCCAGAATTTATCCTTCTTCCCTTCATCCCCCGTCCCCCTCCCTCCCTCCCTTCCAGCTTTGGAAAAGGAAGTAGCACATAAAATCTAATGCACAAACTAGGCTATGAGACCATCTGCAATCCATGTTCATACCCACCTGTATTAGTCAGGGTTCTCTAGGGAAACAGATCCAATAGGAGATATCTGTAAACAGTATGAGATTTTATAAAATTGTCTCACATGACCGTGGAAATGTACAAGTCCAAATTCTGCAGGGTAGGCTGCAAGCCAGGGACTCAGATGAAGGTCCTTGATGAGTTCCCCAGGAGACTGACTGAATGAAGTAGAGATGGGGATTCTCTCTTTGAATGCTGAAATCACTTCTCCTTTTAAGGCCTTCAACTGATTGGATGTGACGTCAATCATTGCTGACAGTACTCTCCTCAGCTGACTGTAGTTGTAACCAGCTATCTATACAATCAACTCACTAATGATTAAAGTCCATGAAACGCCCTTGTATTACAATTAGCCCAGTGCTTGCGTGACCAAACAACTGGGCACCATTACCTACTGAGAAGACACATTAGCCTAACCATCACACTACCCAATGAGTTGGCTGCAGTAGGTCATTAGAACTTTGAGTAAAGTAATGCACTTGCATGCAGAAGACAGACACGCACACACATACACATACACACACAGTTGTTATATAAGAAATATGTTCCTTTAATAGTAGCATTTAACTACCCTGTATAAGCCCAGTAATGATTCACCAATGAATACTTTTATGTAGCAACTATTGATCATGATTAAACAATAAAGGCATCTATGTAGCCAAGAGAAAAAAAGGAAAGGGAAATATAAGCTAGTGATTGTGAAACAAGAAAGTAATATTAATATACAAATATCTTGAATGTTAATATACAAAGAAGACAGAAATTATAAAAGGATATCTGAACCTACCTACATTATTAATTACCTCTTAAAAGTACTTAGCCCTACCCTCTGACTTCATGGGTACTTGGGAGTTTGGCCTTTATCCAAGAAAGTATCTGGTTCTAATCTTTCACAGCAGGAAAGAAAAAGACACTTCCAAGTGGGTACCTATAGTCCAGTGTGCCCGTAAGGCATTTTCTCCATGACAACCGATGTTTTTTAAATTTTATTTCTCAATCAAAGTGTAAAAATCAATTCTCGTATTTTTACTATGGCCAAGTGATTTAAAAGTTATAGTGCACAAATGCTAATCTATCTGGAATTATTTATAAACAATCGTCTTTTGGGTAAGCTTACAGCATACAAATATACTGCTAAGGACGTGTTTTGGATTTAGGCCTTTGAAAAGAGGAAGGTGTAGCAGTAGGGACTTCCACACACCTTTTCTGAAGTCTTCCTTATCCATGAACCTTCAGGCCCAGTACCTCTTCCTTGTCAGTTTAACCTGCAGCATGGTGATAACATGGTTTCAAGGTAATTTCCCCAGCAGTCCATGAATTTACAACTTACTGAGATTACACAAAATTGGCCTCCTTTCACTTTCATCACATAATCGAGATATGAGGCAGCCCACATAGAGAAGGCAACATCCAAAGGAATGAGAAGAGGGTGTTTAAATAATACAAACTACCAGACTTTATAGCTGTTCTTTTATATTCAAATGATATTAAGCACACTGTCATATTAAATTGAAAACACTTTGAGTCTAAAAATACACCGTTGAAACAAATAACATAGTGAGAAACAATATCAAAATCTATTTTTATAAAACAGTCTACAATTTCAGATACAAAATACCACCTATGACCATACTTAGATATCTTCTAAATTAAAACCCTGAATTTCTATGTTTTAAAGTTTTCCCTGGTATATTTCAAATTTAGTATTTTTATAGAGTTAAAATTTCTGAATGGAATCTTTATTTCTTTCTAAAACTGGAACTGGGCATGAATATAATTCTAAAATGAGATTCCTGATATAAAAGAACTGTGTCTTTAGAAAACATTTCTCCTTAACTCATTAGACCCAAAAAACTTCTTTAAAATCTTATTTCCTCTCTTTTGAGTGGATTCTAATTAGAGGGTTTCATAGACTTGAGCTTTATTTTAATTTTTTCTGGTTTTTGCATTCATAAATGCTATTTTGACATCACTACTGCATTTTATCATATATTCTCCCAAACAAAGTGTTCATTGTATGATGCTGTCAAGTATTTTACTGAAATATAACCTAAAGGAAGAAATTAGGCTTCTTGCTTCAATTTCGCTTAAGCATCAGTGACAATTTCAATCATAACAATTGATGGGTTTGTATTTTTTTGTTTGGGGTTCCAAACTATAAAGGATGATTGAGGGTAGTTCAAAAGGGTTTCAGAATCACCTACTGCCAAGATTCTGGAAAATGTCTTTTGCAAAACAATGTTAATGCTCTGAGGACTCTATAATCTGCACTAACATGTTCTGTGTACTTTTATTGAACAAGGGGGTAAAGGGTGAAGTTCATAATAACTAATAAACTATTGTTCTGCTACTTTGTCAGTCAACAAATATTAATTAAGAACCTACTATGTATCAAAATTAGTATATATTTTCATACTGTTAATTTCTAAAGGTAACCAATATAAACCCAGAAGGGGTCATCTGATGAATATTTAAATATTATATTAATTTTGTGTAGCGCTTATAAAAGTATCCTAGACCATCAATGTCTGCATCTGAATGATGAGAGGAAAAAGTGTTTCCTGAGAGTTCTCTTAAAAGAGCAGTATTTTACTAGACGTTTTAGCTCTCAAATATCTCTTTATTTTAAACTGACCGTTGTATGGAGCTATTAAATAAGAAAGACTTTTGCTCAATTTCATAAAAGAGCAAATATTTATCCTCCTATGATGCTTGAGACTTTGCAAACTCTTACTCTTATCTTCATCTGCAACAAAACAGATATCTTGATTTACAGATGACAAAATTAGCAAAAACTAGCTGTAATAAGCAGCATGTATGTGAACACACACACACAACACAAAAGCAATAACAAAACAAAAAGACCCAAAAGGGTAACATATTAGTAAACATCATTACAGAGAGCTGGTCATTTGCTTAAAATGGATATGAAAAGAGATCCATAACTCCTTTCTCCATTGTTTATAAGAAAGAAAATAAGTAGTACTTTGCAGAGTTACAAAATTATATTTTTTCCATTTGTACAATTTCTTGGTAAAAGTAGGATTTTTCTTTTTGGCATTTAGAGACTCCAATGGCAGGCAAATCAGAACTGTGAAACCAGATGAGTTCCTTTTGGCTATGTCTGCTATGCTGATCAGGTGAGAGAAATCTGGGATTCATATTAGAAGCCCTTCTGAATGGTATAATTCCTTTATAGCTACCATTAGCTGTCAGCTTCACCATGGATATTGTCCATGTGCACTTTGAGGTAGTCATTCCTTGTAAACTTCTTATGGCAAAACTGGCATTCTGCCAGTGGACGATTGGGATTATGTGTCATCTTGTGTCGGATCAGCATTTTCTTCAGGCTAAAGGCCAAGTCACAAACCTAGAAAAGACCCAAAGATACCAACCATATTATATTAAAGAACCTAAAGATATACCAACTTATCATTTATACAATACACATTATGCAATACTCAAAGCCTTTTATCAAGTATGTACTAACAGGCAGAAAAACAGAAATTGCTTTTGAAATAAATGGAATTTAACACTCAAACAAAGAAAAATAATTACAGTTTCCAAGAGTTACTTGCATTTAATTTTGTCCTCTGCACCCCAACTGCCCTTTCACCACAGCCCCAGCTGCTGTATTCAAACATTCTAGAGAAACAACTTCCTGGCAGCATTTCTTACCATAATGAAGTGCATTTACAATCTAACATTAAACCTCCTAAAATGCCTTCTGGTCTAGAAGGCATCTCTCTATAAAAGGCACGAGACATTTCTCACCAGTTTTCCCTGGTGACGTAAAAGTGAATATTGCTTTAGGCGTTGTAAGTGGATACTTGTTATCCACTGTTCCATTTCTTTATTTCTTATTAGATATATTGGGCTTAACTAAGGAACACAACAATTTAATTTCATGTAAGCTCTGACACATCACCACCTGACTCCCCATACATTAAATAGCCCAATCATTAAAATATTAAATTAACCCAAAAGATCTAAGATACAATTACTCAGGTTATCAAAGGAAATGAAATGGGAATTTTAGTACCAATTTTTCATCAAAGTTTGATGTTATTCACAAAAATGTATTTACATGAAACTCTTCAAAAGCACATCCATTGAAAAAAATCTACAGCACAATTACATGAAGCGAAAACACCATAAAGAACATAAGGACTATAATGACAGAGGAAATGCTTTGTGAAAATGCTGCAAAGTGAGCTGAAGTTCTGAATGAGGGAAGGCTTGTGAAACGCTAAAGCAAATAAAAAATTTGTGCTCTCTCTCTTTCTGGGATGAGAAGGATTTGCCCTCACAGCAACAAGAAACTCAGAAAGGCATCGGCCCCTAATTTGTGAAAGTATCAGCTCCATGAGGACAGGAACCTCCATATGTCTTATTCACTCACATATTCTAAGGAGTAAGACAATGTCTATAGAGTAAGCCCTCAACAAGCGTTTGGGGAATGAACGAATCTGGACTTGAATTCTGATTCTACCACTTACTAGGGGAGTTAAAATGGGCAAATTACCCTTTTACCTTCAATTCCCTCACCTGTAAAATGGCAAAAGTAACACTTACCTCACAGGATTATTACAAAGTTTAAATGAAGTAAACTCTATACATATATAAATGGTTATTATATTGCCGACACTTGATCATTTTATAAATGTTAGTGCCTATTTTTTCTCTTTCATCTTTTTTCTGGCAAGAAGATACGATCAGCAGATTGAAAAGCAGAAGGGAAAGAACAGACTAATATTAATAGGAGGAAACCAAAAGCCATCACTGGTGAGATTCAAGAGAAAACAGTTATGCTAAAAAGAGTGGCAGTCCCCTGGAATATATAAGTGACTGTAGATACTTTCTAAAAACAAACACAATGGATCCAATTTCAATCTTGTAAGGGCATTTGTCTTCTGAAATAGATTTGTAAGCATAATTAAAAACAGACTGTATAACCTTTAAGCTACTATAAAACAAAACAGAGCCTATATCAGAAAAATGAAGAAGGATAAAAGGAAAGACCCAGAAATCATGAAAAAGCATAAAATATGATAACAAACCATAAAATATATGAGTTATGATCATTTGTATGCAAGTCTCAAGTACCCTTATTAAAAGAGAAGTCTCTGAAATTAGGATAAAATCAAAATGCCACTGCAGGCTATACTCAAAAATTTTAAAACAAAATCACAAACATACATGGGGAAAAGTGGGGGATGTGTATAAAAGCATATAAAATGATGCTGATGGGAGTGCAACTGGTACTGAGTAGAACTTCCTCAGAAGCAACCTGTATCGATAGAGCCTTCAAAGACCCAGTAGTATGACCTGTATGAAAATCTCCTAGTCAAAGATTGACATACAGGAGGTTGTCAGGAGGTTGGTCACAGAATTATTTATAAAAGCAAAACACTACAAATGACTTGTCCAGTCAAAGTTATTGGGTATTTTCATTTTGATATAACAAAATGAGGAATGTTTTCCAGCTGCTAAAAATCATTTCCAAGAATATTTAAATGCAAGGGAAAATGGAAAAGGGAAGAAAGCATAATATAGGATTAATGCAATCTACAATTTTGAAATAAAGAGTATAACTGTATATGCATAAATAAGTATGAGGGAAATATCAATTGATTAATAATAATTAATACTATTTGTCATCAGTTGAGGAATTTGGGATCCTTTTATTTCTTTCTTTATCCGTTTCTGTATTTCCTAATTTTCTGGAAAAAGGTAAGCTTTTAAAATTAAAAATACATATATATTTTGGAATGAAAAAATGCAGTTAGTTGAGTGAAGGGCCCAGGTCCTCATCTTTCGTCCATACCTAAAGTCCACTCCCATCAGACTTTAGCCCTAAATGTTTTAACTCCCCAAAACTGCTTTCTGAAAGGTCACCCATAGCCCCTACATCACTCAATCCAAAAGACACTCATGAGTCCTCATTTAACAAGAATTCTCAGCATTCCTTTAGTTTCCATAATGATCCACTCTTGTTTTCCTTCTATCTTTCTAGCAATTTTCTCCTTCAGTTTCCTGTATAGGCTTCTCCTCCTCCACTCAAGATCTGATCCTTAGCCATTCACTGGATCTCCATTCACTGGATCTTTTCTTCCCTGATGATCTTAATCATATCCAGGCCTTTTGTTACCATGTATATGAAGATCACTTGCAAATACTTCTCTCTAGCTCAGTCCTCTCCGCTGATCTCCAGAGCAGTCATCTAACAGTCCCCTTAGATAGCTCTTTGCTATCTAAGCATATTAAGCATAACTTAATATGTCTAAAACTGGACTCATGATCTTTGTCTTCGAAATCTAATTCTCAAAAAATGGTTCCACCACCCACCTGGCATTTTTGGCAAATCTGGCAGGCAACTTCTATGCAATGTTTCCTTTGTCCCTATCTTATCTAATCAATTACCAAGTCCCACTGCTTGTTCCTTCTACACATTTCCCAAAGACATCCAATTTTCTCCATCTACACTACTACTAACTGAGTGCAAGCCACAATCTACCTAGACCAGTGGTTCCTATCAATAGAAAATGTTTCAGCATGCACTATCATCTATATTTTTAAAATATATGTCTACTACTGTATTTATATATTAAAGATAGACACAAATGTTAAAAGGATGAGATAAAGATGAAATAAACAACATATTTAATGTTAATAATTATGGCTTTTTATTTTCACCAGGCAATATTTCAAGACATAATATATATTTACACTGAGATTCACTTTTATCAACAGTATAGGCAAATATACATTTCACATGACTTTTGCTAATTTCAATTTTTTGGTTACTTCTTAACAGGTATAATGATGTCTATTTTTTTTTTTTTTATCTCAAATTGTTGCTGACTAGTATTAACTGCCATTTTCTTTTTTGTGAACTTCTGCTTGTATCATTGATATTATTTTCAATCTTTGGTTTCCTTACTGGACTCTTTTTAAATCACTTCTTCATTTTGAAAGAATAACCTACAATAAAAGCCATATCTCCATTTAAGCTAGAACTCATAAATTGCAATCCTCCCAATGCACTGAAAGCAGACAAGTGAATCGGGACTGTCAGCCAGCCCTATTTAATAACCTACAATAAAAGCCATATCTCCAGTTAAGTTAGAACTCATAAATTGCAATCCTCCCAATGCACTGAAAACAGACAAGTGCATCGGGACTCTCAGCCAACCCCACAACCCTGTGGAGCAGGCACACTTCCTTCAGATCACATTTAGTCCTACACCTGACGATACCAGCTGACAAAGGTTAAGTAAGGGTGCCAAAGTCCAGTCTTCTATCTACTGGTAACAAAGCTTAATTTTGTTCTTGTCTTTATAAGAGAAAATAAACAGAAATAGAAGTTGTAATCTTTCCTGCCCATTTCCCAATGGACAGTCTCATATGTCTCCTGCGATGTGCATCTCCTCACTCTGGAAATCAATGTCTACAGAAGGGCAATAACCAAATTACATGGTTCTCAAATGGCGGCACAACCTTCTGGCCCCCAGGAAATGCTTGGAATTGTGAGGGGGTGTTAGTTGCAGCGATGAATGGGGGTTACTACTTGCATTTTGTGTAGGGCACAGGGATGCAAATGCCATGCAATGTGCTGTACAATCTCCCACAATGTCACCAGGGCCTGGTTACTACCATCTGAACCTCCCTGTACTCATCCTTATCCTCTCCAGTCCATGCTCCACACAGTAGCTTGGAGGGCGATTTGAAAATACAAATGCCATACTCTTCCTAAAATGTTGCCAGGGCTCCCTACTGCCTTCCTTCCCACAGGTTCTGAAGCACCATCCTCTTCCTTTCTCTGCACGTTCTCACCAGGTCTTTATCTCGTGTACTCCTCATTCCTCTAGGAAGCTTACATGACCCGTCTGTCCATGTTAAGTCCCCCATTAAATGCTGTCACAGCAGCCTTTAGTTTTCCTTCACAACACTTATCTTAATTGCAACTAATTATTTGTGCAATATTTTTATGCCTGTCTCCTTACTAAGGGTAAAGGACATGAGGCCAAGAGTAGCTATCCAATAAATATTGGCTGAAAGAAAGAAAGAAGACAAGAAGGAAAAGAAGGAGAAGTAAAAGAGTGAAGGAGGGAGGGAGGAAGGAGGATGGATAGATTAAATTCCTATAAAACATATACACACCCCACAGGCTATGGAATAATTCTGGAGAAATCAAAGAAGGTATCTCTAGTATTTTCAAATGAAAGAAATTTTAAATTGTTATTATAAGTGTCAGTTAAAATTCATGATCCTTGAGAAGAGAGATTTCAAATTTATCCCGTTTACTATTTCCCTGGCCCTTCCCCAAACCCCATGTCAAAATAAACAACAAACGCCAAATTCTTCAATGGTTTTCCATTGGTTTTGGATTCAAAGTCTGAAAGGCCAGTCTGCTATGGCCCAACCTTCTCTCCAACTTCACCTTGCACCACTCTCATTCTCTCACTGTGCTTCAGTCCTACCTGTTGTCTTCTACTTCTACTACCTGGAGCTCTTCCCACCTCTAGTCCTTCATTCATGCTGTTCCCTCTGCTTGCAAAGCTCTTTGTTCCCTGCTGACTCCTTCTTATCTTTTAAGTTCCTTAATGTCACTTTCTCAGAAAATTCTTCCCTAACATTCTTTCATAACTGCATTGTTTTCTTTCCCAGTCTTTATCATAATATGGTATTAGATGTTTAATTGTGCTCGTTTAATGTCCCTACTCCACAAGAATTGAGTGCTATGAGGGCAGAGGCTATAACTTATTCTTCTCTGCTTTATCTCAGTATCTGGCACAGGGCTTGGCTAAAGAGCTAACAGAGCTCTCTGGCACTATCAGCACTTTTTAACACTAACTTGTTTAATCTTCATAACCACCCGTTTAGGTAGATTCTATCACTATTATCCTCATTTTACAGATAAGGACACTGAGACACAGAAGGTTAACCAGGTTGCCCAAGTTCACAACACCAGGAGGTGGTTTCCAAGATTTAAATGCAGACGGCTTGGCTCCAGAGTCCATACCTCCTCCCAAGGGCCAACTATTACTAGAGGCTTTAACTTCAATCAGTTATGTGAGCTGACTACCTTTCCCATTTGCCTCACTGACACCATTTTTAAAAGTAAAAATCCCTTTGACAATTAAAAGGAGGTTCTCAGACAGTTCAGCTCACCAGTGTGGTGTGAGGTATACAAAGTGCAAGTCCATTTAGACAGTCACCATGGGAAAATTACAGCAATGGCAAGCTGGAGAAAATGGAAAGGAAGTTGAGCAAGATGCTGAAATCACGATAATGGCTCTGAATTTAGGAAGTCCTAGAAGCTCCACCCAGGAGATGAGATGGGAACTATCCAACAGATTGTTGAATGAGAGCCAGGGTAGAGGATTAAATGACAGTAGAGTACCTGATGTCACGGTTGTGAAACCGACTGCCTAGACACTAAAACCTTATGTTTTCATGAACTTAAACGCAGTCATTAAGAGACTCTAAACTGATGCTCTGCATCAATCAGCCAACTGCAAGGACATTTACAGTCATTTTAAAAATAGGGGAGAGCAAGGAAGAGTTTAAATAGCATAACAGGGCTGCTTCCTTTTCTTTCTTTCCAACTGTGATTCTTATCCAACCCCCGCACTCTACTCGAACTAAGTTTTAATTCACATGGCAAAGAATGGGAAAACATTTATTCTTTCTTTAGGTTGCAGGTAAAGTGATGTTGTTTTAACAATAAAGTGGAACAAGATGCTTAATATAAAGGCCTTGAAAGATGGGAATTAGAATTCTACACAAACGTCTTCATTAAATGAAGACATACAATGTGCTTTCCAGTGCAATTAGGAAAAAATGACAAAAGGCACACTGTATTTGCCTTTAGGGAGGCCCCAGTCCTAAGGAGAAATACTTGTAATGCCATAAGCAAATTGCTAAGAGAGGCATAAAAGAGAAAGCAATCAACTCTGATTGCTTTGATAGAAGAGGGCACAGTTTAAGAAGAGGTGACGCAAATCCTGGATCTAGAAGGATGTCCTGAGGTGGGAAATGATAATTCAAGGACAGGGAAGGACACATGGAAAGGTACAGAGGCAGGCATAGCAGTTCACTAAGGCTGAAGACTAGACTGCCTTGGTGGAATAAATTGAAGAAGATAAGATTGAAAGCTGGGATTGAATCCTGGAGTCCTGGGTTATCACAACAAGAAACTTGAAGCATATCCCTGGCAACTGTTGGGAATTTATCAAAGGGTTCTAAACAGAAACTGAAACAAAAATGTCATTTAGGCAGCAAGTCAGAGAGCTAAAACTGGAGTCAGGGAGGCTCATGCTATTGTTCCACTCCAAGCCAGAAATGATTTGGACATGAACTAAGCCTGTGGTCATTCATTCATTTACTCACTCATTGAAAAGTATTCTTTGAATGCTTCTTATGTGGCAGGCACTGCTTTAGGCCAAGAGATACAGCAATGAATAATAAAGACACAATCCTTTTGTCGTAGAGATTATATTCTAAGGAGGGAATAGATGATAAATACTTAATCAAATCTTTAATAATTCAGACTGATATAAGTGTAATGAAAAAGAATAACACGGGACGAGGGTTAAGAAAGTAATGGAGAGAGTGTAAGTAATTTGAGCAGACCTGAAACTAACACAGGAAGAGGCCATGAAGATACCTGAGAAGCAGAGTGTTCCAGGCAGAGGAAACAGCAAATTCAAAGACCCAGAGGCAGGAGTGTGCCTGGCGTGTTGAAGAACAGCAAGGAGCCCAGAGTGAGGTGGGGGGTGGGGATGAAGTCAGAGGTTGAGACAAGGGGTGGAGGGTGCAGATCACACGGGGCCTTTCAGACTATGGTAAAGCTTCAATTTTTATTCTGAATGTGATGGAAAGTCATTGGAGGGTTTGAGTAAATGAATAATAGAATCTGACTCAGGTTCTAGAAAGATCACTCTGGGTGGCAAGTTTAGGACAGACTGTCGGGAGCAAAGACAGAATCAGAGAGGCCAATTAAGAAGCTATTGCAATATTCTAGGAGACTAAAATGGCTGCTGTGGAGGTGTGAGAAGGGATCAGATTTTCAATTTTATTTTAAATGTACAGTTAATAGGATTGGCTACTGATTTGGATATATGTAGGTGTAAGAAAAAGAGAGGAGTCAAACTGGTGGGAATTTAGAGAAGGTCATGGATTTGAGAAGCATAAAGTAAAAGGTGTTAGAAATTAGTGAGACTGAATGGAAGCTGCATGGCAAACTGCCTAGAAAGACCTGGGTTTGAATCCTATAATCCTGCCTTGGCCAGTTATAAGCTGTGGGCTATGGGCAAGTAGCCTAATTTCAGCGAGCCTCAATTCCTTCAAGCAGGTGGAAATAATGTCTATATATTCCTGGGTTGTAGTAAAGAACAGAGATAATATATGAACACTATCCCTGTGTCTTTCCCACAGTAGGAGTTTGACAGGATGACAATAATTGGTCACAGCTTAGGGAAAAAGAGCTGTCTAAGCACAAGGCTTGGCTCTATGGTTTGGGTTCCTTGGGGATGAAGGAATTGTCACAAACATGGGGAGGTGAAGGGAACTTGTTAAAAGATCGAGCTGGCTGGGAGACAGTGAGTTCAGTTTGGAACATGGGGTGAGTGGCTGGGTATCCTACAGGCAGCTCAAATTATCTGCCGAGAGTTCAGAAAAGAGTTCTGGGCAGGAGAGATTTAGATGTCATCATCATATGTAAGGTAGCTAAAAATACTTAGAATTCAGTAGGTATGAAATGCTGGGGGAACCACAGAGCATGGAATGACAGTCTAAAAGTTAGAGTAGTCTTGATGAAGAAAGCGACAATTGAGAAAATCAAAACAACTGTTGTATTTTTTTGTTTTGTTTTAGTTTTTTTGGCTAGGCAGTGAAAGGAGGAGATGGGGACGACTTTCTAGGCAGAGGGCATAGTATATGCAAACCACTTGGAACAAGGGACAGAGATGTGAAATAGCATGGGTGCGTCAGGAAACTTGAAATGTTGGTACAGAGTGCAGACAACTAATGGATAGTTAAGAATTATAAGAACTAAAAAGACCAGAGCAATTTTCCAGTCAGCTGCATTTTATCCTGTAGGTTGTGAGACGCTATCACAGAGAAGCACATGATTGAGTTTACGTTTAAAATGTCGCCTCGGCAGGGTGGCATGTGAAGAACCATACACTGGAGACTGGATGTGAGAAGAATCAGCGAGCTATGCACTGCTAGTGGGGATGGAACTGAGACGGGACAGTAAAATTGAGAGCTATTTAGATTGGAAGTGGGGTGAGAAAGGATGTTTTCTTCCTGGGATGACTTGATTATTGAGGAAACAGGACAAGATTTTCGAGCAAAGATAGTTAGTTCTCTACTGAGGCGGCTGCATTTCAGGGAAGTTTAGAAGGCATTTTGATATACATATATCTCTACTCAATGACCAGTATCAGCTGCAAATAAAAACAAAGAGTTTTGAACATATGATAGAAGTAAAAGGGATAGAAACAGATTCTTTAAAATTATGCTTGTATCTATACTTCAAAAAATAATATCATGGTCCACTTTACCTAAGGAAATATTCAACAAAAGTATTAAGCATAGATGAACGTGAGGTTGAGTGTGATTGTAGGAAGATGTCCCTACACAGATAAAATTTAGTTTCTAGCCTACATCAGTTATTTGCTTAGCTGAACAATTATGTAATCTAAACAGGCTTTATCTTTATGAAAATGCTTCCATCAACAATACTGGAAAACTGAATCCATTGGAATTATTAATTGGAGGTTGTAGCTCCAGTTCAGGATAGAGCTCTACTGTGTGTATTTCTTCTCTACGAGTACTTCTTTCCTTACTAAGAAGTTCAATATCAATAAAGGTATTTTTATGAGTAGGCCCAACAGGAGCACATTGTTGCTTTAACCTTACCACTAATGTGTCATAGAAGTAAAAGGAAAACATCTTCTATTTGTGAGTTTTCTTTCATATGTACTATTTTATCCTTTGGGACATGCCAATGGGACTCTGTACTTGTGTTTCATTCAACATTTTAAAGAGAATTTTGTACAGAATTTCACACATTACAATCTTAATGTTGCTCTTTATACTGAGCTGCATTTATACTCTCTTTGATATTTTTCGTATCATAAATAAGCATCCAGGTGCTTTTTCTAACACCTGTCAATTCTGGATCAACTGTTGATCTTATACAAAAGAACAGTGACCCTGTTGGTTGAAGAATCAAGTTTTTACCTAGCTTAGTCAATGCTCGGACTAATTTTATTGACAACGGTAGTATTTTTTCCTTTCATAAATAATGTAAACAACTATATCGAAAAATTTCCTTTCAATTCAAATGTCATAAGAAGAAAATCTAAACAGTGTGTAGCATTATTTAAACAAAGGTGTTTATGTATATTTTGGAAGTTCATTGTTTGGCTTTAACAAAGTAAATATCTATGACCAGTTAAATCACTGATTTAGCTGTCAACCTGTAAATGATGTGGGCACACACATGAAAGCTACCCCGAATCATCATGTCTTTATACCTTGGAAGAACAATTCAATTGCATTAAAACAGGACTCAAGCATGTTTTAAACAAAATCAGAGTTTACTTGCTTCCAGTAAATAAGAATGAATAAAATTACTATAATGGTTATATGGACTATTCAGTCCAAAGCTATAAATAGCACTAGATACTAATAGGCACAGTGCAGCATGCAAAACACACACCCACATTCATGCACACACACATTCACACTTACACACCCAGGCACACGAATGCACACACACCCCTCCTGTTTTTGGAGGACAGTACAGGAAGAAAAGAGAAGCCCAACTCACATCACACTGAAAAGGCTTTTCTCCGGTGTGCGTCCTCTTGTGCTCATCCAGGCCTCGCTTCTGGCTGAAGGCTTTGCTGCACTCTGAACATTTGTACGGCTTCTCCTGCGGTCAATGGAAAGAGGTCACTGTGAATGTGAGTCAACAAAGAGCCCTTCACGTTAAAGCGTGTGGGGTGTGGGGATTCTATCTAGTCTGCAGGGTGCTGCAGCAAATTCAAAAGGGTGCTGCCAGATATTTTAATTTTTCAGGGGAAACATCAATATTCCATATCTGCTGGACTTTGTGCAAACTACTAGCCCAAGGTGGTCCACAGTTTCAAAATGAGAGTGTTACAGTGGTTACTGTGATCTAACTGAACTCTTAAGGACTTCTTTTGACCTAGGGGTGCTATAAAAATTGAATGGAAATACTAAGGGCATGATGAGCCAAGAAAGTTTGGGGCCTCTGATCTAGATGTTGCAAAGTGTTTACCATCTCATAGGGATTCCTGGGAATGAAAACTTCAGGTCCAAATTTTCAACAGATTTTGGGAGGAAGTTTAAAAGGCAAGAGCTCAATTGTGATTTATGTAATTTTCATTTCTATTACTCAATCTTTTTAAAGATGTCCTTTTATCCTTTTTAAAATGAGGAATTTTTTATTGTTGGCCATAGAAACTTAGGGAAAAAAAATCTCAAAAGGAAAATAAAAGGATGCTTAAATCCCTCAGGCATCTTTGCTACCAGGAACTTAATCATGTCACCATCTTTTTAACTTGGACTTAATTGTGAAATAAATGAATTAACAGTGTTCTATTAAAGCAGTTGGCCAGTTACTCTATAGTGCATCCACAAAAAAGTTTGTTTAGATTAAAGTAACAGATTTTAAATAAATATATACATTCGAAAAGATCCTGCTACAAACACTTTTTTTTTTTTTTTGGATTGAGGTAATGTATGTATATGTGTATGTTTTTAATTTCATGCTATGTTGACAATTGTTATATTTATATTTCCCCTTAATATTGAAAATAAAATTATAAGTTTCTTCAGCTCTACAGAAAGGTATGTGAATAACCAAACAGACATATTAGTGTCCAAAGCCAGCTGAAGAAATAAAACATTACCAACCAGGTACACCTCTCGATGCACCCCCCACACCCTGAGGGCAGCGCCCTCTGCCTCCTCAGTGGGGACTGCTCTCCTGGATGAGATGCTGACCCTTCCCTTGCACTTCTCTACATTTTTACTGCATATGGACAGATGGATCCCTAAGCAAGACAGAATATTATTTTGCCTTTAAAAAACTATTTACCTGATATATTGTATGCATGCTTTTGGGACTTGTTTTCTTTTGCAAAACACTGTCTTGGTGAGCATCTAGCCCCCATTTTAATTTTGTGAACACGTGCAGCTCCTATTCATTCATTTTTAATGCATTCAGTGGAACATACCATAATTTACTCATATTTGCTCTCCAGTGATGGAGAGTTAAATTTTCCCAGTTTTTCACTCTTATAAATAATGCTGCTCTGAACAGACTTGCACACATACACCCAACACAGTGAGGGCAATTCTCTATGGTAGGTATACCTGGAAATGGAGCTGCAGGAAAGGCTAAATAGCTCTTCTACAAAGTGAATGTATTATTCTACACTGTATTATACAGTATATTCTTGTAATTATATCACTTTATTTGGTAAGTTTTGAAGTTTCGTCCCATGTAAAAGTGCATATAAGTTTAAAACTATTTTGTTCCTGGAAAATAAGACCTTTTCTGAAGTAACCTCCTTTATCTATAACAATCCATTTTACCTTAAAATTAATTTAGTCATAATATGGCTATAAAAACTTTCAAGATCAGTATTTGCCTAGTATATCTACCTTTATATTTCCAAACAGTCTGCCCTGTGTAAAACAGAAAATATACTAGGATGCAAAGTCATTGGGTGATATTCATTCTTATCTTTGATATCCTGTAACTTAAATTCTATGAGGAAAAGTTAATACAACTTATTTTATATTATAAGTGAATAAGAGAAGAAAGAAAACAAAAATACTTGCTTTATGTATACATACAAACATACTCATTAAAAATAAGGAAGAAATACTCATAACAATTATAGTCCTTGTAACTGATCACATGGTCACAGCTGGCATTTATCACTACCTCCTTCCACTACCCAATCCATATTCCCTTTACCTTCAGCATGTACCTCAGCTGGTTGTGGTTCTTTGCCTGGTGGGATGACACAAACCTTCATTACTGAAGGGTCTGGGCCATTAGTTGTCCTGCCCGGATTGGGCTGTATTTTCCCACTGACTTTAATCGCATGAAAAGATGCCTTAAGGGATCTCCTGAATTCCAGGCGTACTCTCCCTTATCTCCACCAAGTAGTAGCAGTCCAATTTCCCCTTGGTAAGCAGGATCAACCACCCCAGCCAGTACAGTGACACCCTTCTATGCCTGTTGATTCAGAGGTATGAGGAGCCCAAAGTGGCTGGGTGGCAGTCTTAACTTCCAGTTCAGTGGAAGCACTGGTGTGTCTCCAGGTGGAAGCACTCCTCTCTCCGGAATTAAGACCTCTAGACCAGCAGCGCAAAAGGTTGTGGGGTCAGGAAGCACAAAGTTTTCTAGTGGATCACTAGGGGTAATAGGGAGTAGTGCCACTCCTACTTCTACTCCTTGATTCCTGATCTGTGAATCCTAGATGTGGGGAATCAGCACCATAGATTCAAAGCTGATTTAGAGCACATACAGCTTCCTAAGGATCACTGTCCCAGCCTTCCTAGGTATTGCTACTCAACTGGTGCCTTTTAATTGTGTTTTCAAAAGGCCATTCCACCATTCTATCAGTTCAGCTGCTCTCCGTGATTATGGGTGCGACAGTTTGAAGCTTTTTGTGGATCCTAGAGAAGATCATGTTCTCAAAGCTAACCCATTCCCACGGGTGTGGGACCCTTTGATTGGATTGGATCCAATTGGGGACTTTCAATTGGAGTACGTCAGTGAGGCTGAAGCAATGAGATCAGGAAGAGAAGCAGATTCCTCCATGTACCTCGCCACATGGAATGAGTCCAGGATCGTCTGCAGCCAACCTTTAGTGAGACAGTATCTCTGATGATGCCTTGATCTGGACATTTTCACAGCCTCAGAAATGTAAACTTGCAGCCTAATAAATTTCCATTATTTCCATTTCTGGTACATTGCTACCAGCAGCCTTTAGCAAACTAAAACAATGGGGAACATGGTAAAACCAGTGAATTCCATGAGCTTGTACCCATTCCCACACTCTGTTTGCTGTGAAGTGAGTTCCTTGACCAGAAGCACTGCTGTATAGAATACAATGACAGTGGATAAGGCATTCTTTAAGTCCATGAATAGTAGTTTTGGCAGAGGCACTGCATACAGGGAAGACAATTTCATATCTGGAATACATGACTATTTCAGTAAGAACAGAATGCTGTCCATTCTATGATGGAAGTGGTCCAATGTAATCAAGCTGCCACTATGTAGCAGGCTGATCACCTTGGGGGATGGTGCCATATCGGAGGTTGTGTATTGTTCTCTGCTGCTGGCATAGTGGGCACTCAGCAGTGGCTGTGGCCAGGTTGGCCATGGGGAGGGGAAGTCCATGTTGCTGAGCCCATGCGTAACCTCCATCCCTATCACCATAGTCCCTTTGCTCATAAGCCCTTTAAGCAATGACTGGAGTGGCTGGGGAAAGAGACTGAGTGCTAGCAACAGAAAAGGTCATCCTTTTCACTGAAATACGAAGATCCTCCTCTGCTGAGGTGTCCCATTAGTGGGCATTCAGATGGGACACAAATAGCTTCATACTTTTTTTTTTCCTATACAGAAAGGTCTATCCCCATACTTCTCTCTAGATCTCCTTGTCTCCAATTTTCCAATCATGTTCCTTTCAAGTTGCTGAAAACCCAGCCAAATCACTGGATACAGGCCATGAATCAGTGTGCAAACACACCTCTGGCCACTTCTTCCAAGCAAAAACAACCAGGTACACTGCTCAAAGTATTGCCCCCTTGAAGGATTTCCTTTCATCATTGTCCTACAGAGTTGTCCCAGAAAGGAGCAGAAGAGCTGACCACTTTTGGGTGGTGCCTGCGTATTGCACAGATCCATCTATAAAACAGGCCTGAGTTTTATCCTCCTCAGTTAACTGACTGTAGGGAACTCCCCAAGAAGATACAGTGTGGGTTGGGAGAGAAGAATGATGTAGCAAGAGTGGGGGCATGAGCATTTGTAACTTTCTAGTGTAACTTACTTGTGCCTTCAGGGCCTGCTCAGGCTCAATATAAATACCATGTCCATCTGACATGGTGCTGCTCTGCAGTCCAACTTTATGGCTTGGTGGGTCAGACAACACCCAGTTCATGATGGACAACTCAGGTCACATGGTAACTTGGTGGTACATGGTTAAGCATTCAGACTCTACTAAAGCCCAGTAGCGGCCCAAATTGGTCTCCCAAAAGAGGAATAGTTAACTGCAGAGGTTGTTAATATATATGAGCAGTGTCTCTTGTAAAGAACATGCAAAGTAAAAATCACCTTTTTTTTTTTAAGCTGGCTAGTTTTGTCTCTCATATACTTAGTGTGATTACTAATATATTTGAATATATTTCTAAGATTTTATTCTTGTACATTGTTTTTATCCTGCCTGGTTTCTAAGTTTTTTCCACTATAAATTCTTGTTTTGGATTAATCATTTTTCCACTGTAGAAGTTATGAAATTTATTCCTTTTCTTTTAGTGGGTATCCTTATTTTTTTTACCATGTGCATTTAACAAAATATAAAGTTATTATCTATATGTTTTTTAATCTCTTACAGGAATAACACACATAATAGAATAATCCTGTCTTGCATTTTATTGTATAGCAGCAGTTTTGTTATATGTTGACTATGAATGCCCAATACGGGATCATTATTATTTTATATAATCAGTGTGATTTTGCTTTACACACCTTAACAAATTATTTTGCTTTTCAATCCTCCTTACATCTCAGACTTCCCTTCTGAGGATCTGTTGGTGGTAAACTCTATTTTTATTTGACTGAAAATTGTTGTTTACCATGTCTGGTTGAATGAAAAGCCTACAAATCCAATTAGAAGTATGATAGACTCGTCCTAGCCTTCATTTCTCTTAACCTCTCTTTCCCATTTCCATCTCTTTATGGTATACTCTATGTAATTTCTTTAAAATCAGTTGATCAATTCTCTTTTCAGCTGTGAAAAAGTTGCTGTCTAATAGGAGCATTTGAGTGTTTAGTTTCTGTTATTGTATTTTTAATTTCTAGAAATTTTATTTGGTCCTTTTCCAATTCTGCTTAGTTTTATGATACAATCGTATTCTATATGCATTTTGCTTATGCTATTTAAAAATATTCTAGGTGTTTATATGGTTTTCTTTATCAGATAAATCATTATCTGAAGTAACTTGGAAGTCTAGTTCTCCTAGTTGTGGTTTTTCCTGTCTCCTGCTCATGGTTCTTGTTTCCTTGTATATTTCTGGAATTTGGAATTGTGAGCTCATGTTTGGTGGTCTTTATCTGCTAAAATCCTGTGACCTCTAGATTGAGGGCGAGTTTCTCCAGACAGGATTTGTGTTTGCTTCTGTCAGCCACTCAGGTTATGCTATCAATCAAAGACTGTATTAAGTTTATTCCTTGTCTTAAGGTTTTCTGGCCAAGCAAGTGTTTCAAATCTGACTTCCATACACACCTCAGGGAAGGATTTTGATACAAAACCCAAGGAGAACTCTTGCCCTAGTCAACAATTACTCCAAAACAGTTAAATGTTCCAAGCACCTAAAGGTAGATTTTTCTAGTCCCTAATTTAATTTTGAGCAAAGTCTTTCTAGGGACATGGGTTCCATCTCACCTTCTAATCTGAGCACAAAGCCTGTCTCCTTTCCCCTGTCATCATTCAAAACCAAATCTTGAGTTTAGTGATACTGGCAAATATCCTACAAGTGCTCATCCTCGGCTTGAGCTGATCACTCTGGTTTTCAGCTCCATTTTCAATCATTAGACCCTGGAGTCTACATTTACCCTTTTCATAAGTCTCAATATTTGCTGTTTGCTTTATTTTATCCAGTATTTATATGTGTTTCATAGAGGGTATTTTCTCTAGGGTACAGAGTCTACCATGTTGCCAGAAATGGAAGTAACTACATGCATAATTTTAAAGATGTAAAAAATGTATTTTAAATGATTGCTCAAAGTCATCAGAAAAAAATCACTGCTTTTTTTGTTGACAATCCAACAAACATCAAGGGTCTTTAGAACCTTTTCTCTCTAGTCTAAATACATATAATCATTTTGCACATATCGAATTATCTTTGACATATACTATTTTTTAAATATTCCATAGTTTTTCAAAAACAATTTAGATCAGGAATTGCATGGAGTTGCTGGGATTGCTTATTAATACTCTTCTTTTTTTATATATATAAGTAGTTTTATTGCAAAATATTCACACTCCATACAGCCTATCCAAATTGTATTTCAATATAATTACAGAGCTGTACATTCATCATCGCAATCAATTTAATGCTCTTTTAATATACCCAAATATTTTACTTAAACTTATATTTTAAAAACATACAAAATACATTAATGTGATATATAAAGAGGAAAGCAAGGAAAGCTTTTCTCCCTACACTTTATCTGTCAGAACAGTGGTGATGTACTCCACTGTGGCAGACACCAGTGACAGGTCAGGGCTCGGCAAAGAACAACCTAAGACAGGACCAACCACCTAAGTTCCATCCTGTGCGGTAAGAAGTTCCAGGGAAGAGAAGGCAGTGAAAATCACTCTCTGAGCACCACTGGTTAAGAACATCCCTCTCACTTCTTTCCAAACTTTCTCTTAGGAGGTACTGTCTAGGTAAATATCCTAGAGATAGCACCTGCAGATTCTTAGGCAGTGATGCCCAGGCAATTATTGAGATTTTGGTGGAAGAGGGGGCTTTGTAGCTATGACAAGAAGTTTAAAAACCCAAATGTGTATTAAGCATTGGCTTTAGACTGAACAAATAATGTCTTACACACATACACACACTCACATACATATTGACATTTTCAAATGTGTATAGATACCCCTGTGACTAATGCAATGTATTTCATTTACAGATGTCACTGAAGTTATATTACCTTTACTTATTTTCTCCTTCAACAGACACTAAAACTACAATGACCATCAAGTGTTTCTGTGTATGTGTTCCCAGGAAGGTAGAGAGCGGTTTGTGAAATTTATAATGTTAAAAATGGTTCCTCCAATTCAGAAAGTTTGAGAATCATAGTTCGAAGGACTCATTTGATTGAGTAGTATTTGATCTGCTTGAGCTCCCTCTTCTATATCAAGAACCATTTGAACCCAGGGAATTCCTGTTGGGTTTTTTTTGCCCTAAAGGAAGCTTACAAAGGACTTCAGAATCACACTTCTTTGCCATTCTAGAAAGCAAGGCTCTCTGCCATCTGAGGACGTAACTAAGTATCACAGGAAGAGCTGTTTGCCCATCAAATGCTGCCTCTCATCTTCATGCCCAGATCTTACACACAGAGTCTGCACTATTCCTAAAGACAGTGCAAAGGGGCTGCAACTCCTGACACATATTCCTTAGGGTGCTCCTGGAAGGACCTCTAAAGCCCACCCTTGAAAGGGATTCCAGTTTATAGTAAATGATATCAAAAGCAAGTGACAATGCGAATATTCTCGCTGTTCTGATTTTGTGATAATCAGGGCAGGCTAAACATTCGCTGTATTAGAAACCATGCATGTGTCCCCAGACCTAGTTTTTCTCCCTAGGTCTGGTTTTTAGAATGCTGGTGATAAGCTAAGCTTGATTTATTATATGACCATCCTTTATGGGAAAAGACTAACTTTGGGTATTTTTGGTCAACCTTAAGAGATATAGCAAGGGGACAGATGTGGCTCGGGTGGTTGGGCATCCGTCTCCCATATGGAGGGACCTGGGTTCAATTCCCGGGACCTCCTGGTAAAAATAAAAAAAAGAAAAATATAGAAGGCTCGTGGGCCACCAGGCCCCATGCACGGGTGTGCCACGAGGCCCCGTGAGTGGGTACGCCACCAGGCCTCACGCATGGGTACTCCGTCAGGCCCCACAAGCCATGCAGCAAGATGACAACGTAACAGGAGAGTGACACAAGGGAGAGCCAAGATGAAACGAACTGAAAAACCAGGAACTAAGGTGGTGCAGGCGGTAGGATGCCTCTCTCCCACATCGGAGGTTCTGAGGATC
>JAQZBX010003348.1:0-18306 GCA_029593785.1 Cabassous unicinctus
TTTTGTTTTATTCATTTCTGAATCCATATTTGTTTTAGTATTGATATTAAAATAGTTTAAATTATTTCCCTCCCCACCAAAAAACTGAGTTGCTTGACACGTTTCCATCTGAGGTTGACAAGGTGCTGCTCATTCTTCTTGTTTTAGCTCCTACTGTAAACAAGTGCCCTTGCCGTGGCATGTTCAGTGCCATGTTTTTTGCATTTTTGAGCTTTTTGGGGGGACTTCGCTGTTTGAGACGGCTCCCGAGCATACTGCTGAAGTGCTGTCTAGTGTTCCCACATGCACGGAGGCTGGGATGGGCTGTGTGGAGAAAGCACAAGCTAGGTGAGTCCCCTTCGGGCGTGAGCGCTCATGCTGCTGGCTGTGAGCTCAGTGTCAGTGAATCAACAATACACATTAAATAAGATGTCTTTGAACGGAAGCTCACATAAAACACGGTGAAGCGTTGATCCGTTGATGAAAGCGGCGTGACCAGAGGCCCGCAGGACCCTAACCCTGCGTTTCTCCTGGGGCAGTGGCTCCATGTTCGCTGACTCAGTGTTTATGGCTGTGTCACAGAGCCTCACCACTGTGCATAACAAGAATGCACTGCTGTTCAAAGCACAGGGGGAGACGCCACACGCCCTCGGAGGGGCAGAATCACCCAGTCCAAGTCCCCATTTTATGGACAGGCAAGCAGAGTTCATGGAGGGAAAGTATGGCCCATTCCTGTGTTGTGAGACAAGACTGAGGTCATGTGTTTGTCTTTCTTTTGCCTTCTTTACCCATTTTGAGTGTTTTTCCCCTTCCTTTTTATTCTCAGCCATCAATCATTGACTCTTTCTTTTATTTTTCGGCATAATGTTTAAAACGGGTAGGAGATGATTCAAGGAATAGCTTCCGAAGATATGTGCTTAGCCAAAAAATAAGTAAGTGGTGGTGTCTGGCTCAGCATTAGAACTTTCTAACCATCAGAGCTGGCAAAAGTGATTATTTATGGACTGCTCTAGGAGGTGGTGATTCATGTAGCCTTTCAGATGCTCAAGCAGAAATCTGCTCGACCATGTGGTGAAATCATTAGAGAAGGAATTGAGGGTTAAGTGAACAGTCTGCCCAGAGGACCCCAAATGCTCTGCTCCCTCCCCGAGTGTCGAGGGCTGTGAGATCCTGCTCAGGCATTCTCTGGGCATTTCTGCAGGGCCAGGCCCCTTAGAGATGCTGGCAGTGATGACGTCATGGGTGGGAGTCCACTTGGAATGGATCAGGAAACTCAAATTATGCAAATGTAGTGCATAGGAGTCAATCCAATGGACTCGGATTTGTGACAAGTCTAGCATTGACCCCTCTGGCTACTGGCAGTGCCACTCATGAATCACATAACCTCGGGCAGTCATGACTTCCTCTTCTGGAAAATGGACAGTTGTTCATTCAAAAGCTATTTATTGAGTTTCTGCAGTATACTTGGCATTGTCCTTGGAGCTGGGACTCCAGCAGTGGACAAAATTGCCTCCATATGGCTTATTTTCAAAGTGGGGAAGGAACTTGAAAAAAATTATATACATTCAAGTAGTCATCAGTACTTTGAAGAGAATAAAAGATGGTAAGTGGATGGGAGTGGGGGACCTTTATAGACAGGTGGCCAGGAAGACTTCACCAAGGAGATGATTTCTGAGCAGAGCCTGAATGTATGAAGGAACAAGCTGGTGCAAAAGTTTGGGCAGAGTGTGTCCTGATGGAAGAAACCACAAGTGCAAAGGCCCTGGGTGGTATTTTCAAAAGATCAAGGGTGCCAGTGCAGTTGGAGCAGAACTGAGTGAGAGGAGAGCAGAGGAATTTGGAGAGGCTGGCAGAGGCCACGTCATGTGTTTTTTTGCAGTGGCAATTTATGACAAAATCTTTTTTTTTTTTTTTAACGTTTTATCCCTCTATTTTTGGACCTTTCTCTGCATGTCAGTAGCAGCTTTTTCACGAAGTTATCACTTAAAAGGATACTTGTTCCAACCTGGACACAAACAGAGGGATCCGTATGCACAGCTGAGATTTTTTTATCTCAGTTGATATGGTAAAACCCACCCAGCTGTCTGGTTGTGTCGAAAAAAATCACATTAAAATGCAAATGCTCCTGAGTAAGTGAAATGTTGATGTGTACATCCCTCTGAAGAAAAATATTCATGAAATACAGGCTGTTGAGCCACAGCAAGTGTGGCCAAGTCATTTGCTCAGCAAGACCTGAGCGCTGGGAAACCTCAGTTATGTGAGCTGTGCCCTTAGCAACCCCAAGATGTCCCAGGGGCATTGGGAAATGGGACACACAGGTGCTGGGTGATCACGAGGAGAGTGGGGTGGGGAAGCCCGCTTCGTGAAAGGACTTTCTGGCCACATCGCTTTCGCGTTCCCCCGGGACCTTCTCAGCATGGGGTGAATGGTGTAGACAGATGCCTCCCTGTTGTCACAAGTGTTGGACCCCCACCCCCTTGGCCTTGCTTCAGTTTCTTCTATTTCTGATCTGATCAGGGATTATCCTTTTCCCTTGTGGGACTTTGGGGAAAAGGGGGAACGTACATTTTCTCAGTAAATATCCTTTGCTACGTTGAGCCGTAAAAAACAACATTGGAGAGAGAGGGAGTAAATGGTACATCAGTGCCTGCCAGGTCGGCTTTATTATTCCATTTTGTAGACAGGGAAACTGAGGCTTGGAGATGAACGAAGGAAGAGGTGCCCCGCAGTGGGGCACCGAGAAGCCTGGGCATGGGCGTCTGGGTTGTCACTGCCTGCAGGTGGGGCCTGGGGGTGGCTGTGCCTCCCCTCTGCCCCGCTTTCCTCATTTATAAAATGGGGTCCTGCTGACCCCCTCTTCAGTCATCAGTGTGTGTGAAGTGGTCACAGCACCGCCTGCCGCTGGACGTGCGTGGAGACATGAGGAGCTCTGGTCGTTGGCTGGTAGGAGGCGAGTGATGAGCATGTCAGCGGCGCCATGTGGGCTGATCACGGCGGGGGGGACCCAACTTTGTGACCCAGGGGCCTGTTAGATCTCCTGGATCTGTGAGAGCTCAGAATTGCGATGCAAGTATTCCCCTAGCCCCGTCCAGTGTCCCACTCACACAGTTCTCATTCAGTTCCCCAAAGAACTGTGGCCCCACTTTACAGATGAGAAAGTTGATGTTCAGTTCCTCTACAGCTTCCCCAGAAGCCTCTGTTATCAGATTTCACTGGAAGCACTTGCCGCCTCTTGGAGAATAAAGACCTTCCTTAAGGATTTCAAAAAGCAGCCTCTTTTAGCTAGTGCTCTGGTTATCTGTTGCTGTGTGGGAAACCACCCTGAAACTCAGAGGCCTAACACAGAGAGTTACTCTTGGTTCTGTGGGGTCACTGGGCTCAGCTGGGTGGCTCTTGCTGGGTTGCAGCCAGGTGGCCCCTGAGGCCGGAGCCTATGAAGGCTCCTTCTCGTACCTTTGGGGTCTGGGCTAGCAGGCCCAGGGTGGGGGGCTGTTGGACAGCTGCCTCCACGGTCTTCTCCATGTGGCCAGCGTGGGCCTCTTCCCAGCACACAGTCCCAGGGTAGTTGGAATGTTCCAGGAGACAGGGAGTGGACGCTGCCAGTCTCTGAAGGCTGGGCCCAGAAACCAGCAGAGGGGACGAGACCCCTCCCTCTCAACGGGAGGGAGTGTCATTGGATTTGTGGACGTCGTAATCCCCCACAGCTGGGGAATGGATTTTGCCGGCCCAGGGGCCTGATGATTTTGACGAGGTTTCCGCCAGGCCTGTCGGAAGAGACCTGGGGCCTCGCCCCTCACTGCCGGGGGAGGCTGCACGGCCGGGCTGGTTGGTGTAGCTGGGACCTGGCCCTTTGGGGACCTGGGGAGGCCGGGCAAGCAGTGAGGCATGGGGCAGTGGGGGCGGTGCAGAAAGAGGAGCAGCATGGGGGCGGCGAGGCGGGCAGGGACAGGCAGGCCCCAGGAAGGGCCGGCCCGCAGTGCGGCTGGACAGAGCTCTGGAGCAGGCGCTTGGCCCGGGGGCTCGGGGTGGGCAGTGCCGTCTCCAGGGCTGCCCTCACAAAGCACCACACACCCGTGGCTTAAACAACAGAAATTTATTCTCGCGTGGTTCTGGAGACTAGAGACTGGCGGGCTGAGCTCTGAAGGCGCGGGGGGTGGGTCCCTCCTGGCCTGCCTCAGCTTCTGGAGGCCGCCAGCTGTCCCTGGCTCGTGGCAGCACCACTCCAGGCTCTGGCTCTGCCTTCGCCTGGCCACCTTCTCTGTCAGCGTCTCCCTCCTTTCTGGGTCTCTTATAAGGACACCCTAACCTGGTGTGGCCTCATCTTAGCTTGACATCCACAAAGACCCGATTTCCACTAAGGCCACCTTCACAGGTCCTGGGGGTAGGACTTCAACACAGCATTTGGGGGGAACATAATCCTACCCGCACGCCAGTGGCCCACGCCCGGCCTTGCCAGGCGGGCTCCTGAGTCAGGAACTCAGAGGCCTAGTCCTAAGGAGTGGGCCAAAGGGGCGTGCAGGAAAAGCTCAGGAAAAGCCCCTGAAGCACAAAATCTGAAGGGGACTAGAACCCAGGGCCCTCGAGGCTCAGCCCCAAAGAGGGGAGCTGCTTCCAGGCCTCGGGTTGCTTCTGAGAACCAGGGTGGCAGGGCCCACAGGGGGTGGCAGAGAAGGGAGGGGCCGTCCACTAGGCCCTCAGGTCTCCAGGCCTGGCTGCGGACATTGGACAGAACGTTCCATCCACTCCCTCGGCTCTGGGGCTCCCTGCAACCCAGGACTGACCCCGAGCCTTCTGCCCCTGTCGGCCCCCCGCTCCACCAGGCACCCGGGGGGGCCGTGGGCTCACACAGAGAAGAGGCTCTGATTCAAATTGAAGCTTCCTTAGCATCTGTTCCCGCCCCTGGTGGGATGCACATTTAAGCAACTCGTTAAGTAGGACCTAGCAAAGGCCCTCGTGGTTGGGCGTAAGTGTGAAATAATTGAAGGATGAATTTAAGCGTTACTTTTTTATTCTTTTTTATTTTGGACTAATTTAGACTTACAGAAAAGTTTCAGAGATAGTACAGGGAGTTCCCATATACCCCTCACGGGTTCCCCTAAAGGTAACTTCTTATGGAACCAGAGTCCGATGATCAAACCCCAGAGGTGAACTCTGGTACGGTGCTTTTAACTAAACCACAGACCTTTGTCAAACTTCACCCGTTTCCCCACCAATGTCCTTTCTTCCTTCCCAGGGGTCCACCCAGGACCCCATGCTGCATTTAGCTGTCGCATGCCCTTAGTCTCCCCCAGTCTGTAACGGGTCCTCAGTCTTGTCTTCCGTGACTTTGACACTTGAATAATGGTTATCAGTTACTTGGTAGAATATCCTTCAGTTTGGATGCGTATGACACTTTCTCCTGATTGGATGGAGGTGTGTTTGTGTGTGTGTGTGAGATCTCCCAGGGGGTGGGGCTGTGTCCTTCCCAGACCCCCCATCTCAGGGTCAGTGTCCCATTGCTGGCAGCACTGACCTTGATAGCTGGGTTAAGTTAAGGTGGCGTCGGCCAGGCTTCTCCATGGTAAAGATACTGTCTTGTCCTTTGTAGTTAAGAAATAACTTGCAGGAAATATTTTAAGACTTTGCAAATCCTATTTCTTCTCAAACTTTTGCCCACTAATTTTAGCATCTCTCGGTGGATCTCATCTGCAACAGTTATTACGGTGGCGTTTGCCTAAGGGTGATTTTCTACTTTCCTTCTACGTTGATTAATTGGAAAATAAGGAAGAGCTGTTCCTTCTCCCCATTACGTGTTTATCCACTCATTTATTTACAGCACTGTGGATTCCTGGATATTTATTTTATTCTGAGTTATAATCTAATGACGTTATTATTTATTTTCTTGCTCAAATTATTCCGGTTTGACCATTAGTTGCTTCTTCAGGTTGGCTCCTGTGTTCTTTGGACCAGCTTCCATCCTTTTACGAGCACTTCTTTACTTTGTGGCATCACAGGATGTTCAAGGTTCCTCTTGTATTTTCCCTGCCCCTGCCCTGGAATCAGGCATTTCGTCAAGAAGCTCTGGTTCCTTTCATTGGAGAACGGCACATAGAAGCCAAGGTATGGACACGTGGGGTGCTGTTGCTTTTAAGCCATCTCAGTGGCTAGAGATCTGTATTAACACACATATCTACGCTCACTGATAGCTTGGTGTCTAGATCTATAATATATACTAATACATATATATTAAAAATAGTAACTTTATACTGATACTCTGTTCCAGTCCAACAACATAAGGTCCATTTTAGCCTTTTCTCCTTTCCTGTTTCGTAACTTCTTTCTCCAGCAGGAAGAAACCCAGCTCTCATTATCCGAAATGTATGTATTTAATCCTAGTATAAAAATAAAGTATTTCAGAGTCCCTAACCCATACCCCTGTGAGAAACGTATTTACTGAATAGCTTATAGTATTTACACCCAGTTCCTTTTGACTTCAGCCTGACACTATCCAGTCTACGTCTTGTTTTCTGAAGTACTTAGCTTAGTTCTTTTCTCTCCCCCCTCTTAGGTTTGGTTATGGTATTTATTTGTGATGCAGTTAGGTCCACTTGGTAGTGTTTACGTTCCATTTTGGGTTCCCCTTGCATCTTGGTTGGGTTTAATTGTTTATTTGGGGGCATATGGAGGGCACGTGAAACGTTACAGTGCTTCTACAAGTCTGATCTGTTCCAAAAGGTCTACCCAAAAAGTATCACTTCCTCTTTGTCCCTGTTAACCAGCTCCCATCCGCCTTTCTTTCCACTCCTTTTCCACCTCTTCTAGGTAACCAGTCTCTTTAATTTCTGATGTATCCTTCCAGTATTTCTTTGCACAAATGAGCAGATAGATGTATGTATTTTTTTAGCTTCTTTCTTACATGAAGGCCAACATGTTATAAGTATTCGTTTACACTTTGCTTTTCTAATTTAACAACATATCCTGGAAATCTCTCCAAATCAGGTCATAGGCCCGTCCTTATTCTTTTGTACAGCTGCATAGTGCTCCATGACATGGCTGCCCTGCGGCTTATTCAGCTCTCTTGTGTCTGGGCATTTAGGTTGTTTCTCATGTTTTTGCCCTTAGCAGCAATGTTGCCATGACTACCCTTGTGCCCGTGTGGTTTGTAATGCTGGGTGGAGGCATTAGGTGTTAGGTGTTGCCAAATTTCCCTCCAGTAAAATTGTGCTTCTGTTGGCAAAGATCTGTTTCCTGTTGAAAGTAAATTGTAGGCACAAGGGGCAGAGAGGGGAGCTGCTGCTCTGACGGAGGCTCTTTTGTGGGCCTCCGGGCAGCGCCCTAGCAGGCAGAGCATCTTCTCCCGTCGTCTCCTTTGGGTTATGGCAGAGCTCACTGCACGTCCTTCCTTGTGCTGCCTCATTGACCCCCAGCAGCCTCACGGAGAAGCTGGAGTCACTGCTACCATTGGCCCCGTTTATTAGGTAGGAAACAGGCTCAGGGAGGTTCAGAGATCTACCCAAGGTCAGAGGGCGAAGTAGTGTGACAGCAGAGTTTCAAATTCAGTTTTCTCATCTGGGCTTTTCCCCCCTCCTTTACACTAATGGAGCTGGAAGAGACCTTGGCAGTCATTGAGTTTGGGTCATTGTTTTACAGGTGAGGATGAGAACAGGGAATGATATGTTCAAGGTCACACAGCTCATTGGGGCCAAGTCAGAATCCAAATCCAGCTCTCTGGAGCCTGAGGCTCTTCCTCCTACTTCCCGATGCTCCTGGGGATCGGGGGTGGAGCCACACTGCAGATGGGGTCCCTGGGCCCCAGTCGCAGCAGCAGGCAGGCAGGGGGTGACGCTGCCAAGGGCGATGACCCCGGAGGCCCGCTCGTCATCCCACTGCTCAGTTTGCGCAGCCTCGCCACCAGGCTACCTGCTGACTCGTGTTCCTCTGGGAAGCCTAGGCTAACATAGTGAATGATTCCCACAACCGAAAAATGTGCTCTCATCCAAGCAAGAGAAGTACTGATTAATTTACCCATCAGTTTTAGTGCAGGGAACTGATTTCCCTCTTTATATCAGTGCTTAAACTTTTTTTTCACTCGATACACAATAAAGTAACCCTCCATTTCATCAGACTTCCAGGTAAGAAATTGTCATCTGGCTCCACCTTCTCCTTATACAAGCCAAGGCCAGGGAGATTTGCTGGGGCTGTTTATCAAGTTAGGTGCATGCGGGTCCCAGTCTGCTGACTCCCAGTCCAGTGCTCGGTGGTATCACCATTTGTAGGTGGCAGGGAAGAGAGAGAAGATGCCAGGAGCTGCTGGAGCAGGAGTGTCTTCAATTTAGCCCCAGAGCTGGACCCAGCAAGTAACAGTCCCCTGCTCTACCCACTGTGTGTCCCCCTTACCCCGGACACACGAACTAGCCCAAGGGCCCACTCAGGCTGATCCCCACCTGGTGATTGGGGAAAGATGGCAAACTCACTTATCACAGGTGCTGCTCACTGCCTGTTTCTTTCCGTGAGGTTCCGCTGGGTGGACCAGGCTAGACTGTTCCCGTCACCCATTTCAGCCTCTTCCATCATTTCCCTCCCCTAACCCGAAAGCTGGGCCTCTCCAGGTTTGCTTGAGCTCCATCTGTTCACTCATTCACTCATCACTCAGTACACTATAACCGTCTCTCTTCCAGGCCAGGTGCAGGGGCTGGAGGACACAGACTTTCTGACCCAGGCCCCACCCATCCTAAGGAGCTCCCAGTTTAGTGGGGAAAGCCCACGAAAGAGGGCAGGAGCTGTTCCAATGCAGTCTGCAGCAGGCCTCCTGCTGTCAGGAAGGGGTCCCTGCAGATGCTGCCAGCTGAGCTGAGCATCAAAGACGAGTGACAATTATCCACGCCAAGAAGAGAGTGTGAGTAAGTGCCCTGCGGTAGAGAGAACAGCAGGGGGGCAGTGGGACTGGACTGTGGGTGTGGGGGGGCAGGCAGGAGATGGGACAATCTCAGGTGGTAGAATCTAGTGAGTTTTGGCATCACTTCAAATCCTGACTCAGTTTTTGAGGACTTCTTTGTTTCATTTGTTGCTGTATTCTTAGCACCCACACTGCCCAGTAAATATTTTGTCTCAGTTGCTTGTAAAATGGGAATCTGTGTAAAGTGGGAATAACACACTTATTTTTGTCTGTGCTGCTGCTGAGATATCTCAATACTCTAGAATCAGGGCCCGGCACAGAGGAGGCGTGAAGTAAAGGTTTATTGACTGAATGAAGGGATGATGATAGAGTGCTTGGCCATACCTGGTGCTTACTAATTAGGAGCTATGATTATCCTCATGTGTCATCGGAGAAGTAGTTCCTGGCTACATCATCAGATACCTCATATGCACAGCTAGCTCCAGCAACACCTTTGGATTTAATAATAATAACAGCAACAATATTAAACATTTTTATCATTGGTAATAATCGTGACCGTTTGCTGAACAGGTTAAACGCATTTACAAATGTTCGTTCTCTTAAACGGCTCTTTGAATTCCCAGGAGTGCATCCTGGCCACCGTCTCCCTTGAGGAGCATCACACACCGCCCAGGTGGTTCTGTGGCCACCTGGGCTGGGCAGAGGCACCTGGGGAGAGTGTGTCCTTTGGAGGACCCTTGCTGGGGACCTGCGGGGTCTCAGGGCATCTGTCGCATGGGCAGGGGCTCCCAGCTGGTTTCCTGAAGACAACACTAAGGTATCACTGTGAAATGCCGGGCAGAGCTGGGGGCAGAGCAAGACACCAACTCTTCTTACCCTGGTCTGAATTTATGGATTAAATGGGCTTTAAAAAGTATCATGAAGTGTCTTCTACATAAAAAAGAGTGTAAAGAGTGTATTTGTATAGTTAAGAAGAGAAATATAAAATGACCATCCATACACCCATTGCATCCACTGAATAGGCTCCAGAATTCCTTGCGTGCTGTTCGAGGGCCCCTGCTCTGGTCCCCACTTCCCTCTCCGTCCTTGGCTCTTACAGAGCCCCACCTCGCGTGATGCGCCATCTCATACACCTGCTGCGGCGTTCCTGCCAGTCTCCTTATCAAAATCAGTGCCCTTCCTTGTGCACCACTGCCGAGCTAGTCCTACCAGCCTCTTACACGTTGGCATAGACTCTCACCCACTAGGGAGAATTCCCCGTGTGCCCTCCCAGGCAGGCTGGGATGCCCCATTCCCTGTGTTCCCACAGTGTTCTGGACTCTCATCGCCGTGGTGATCTGGCCAACTGTGATTATTCCGTCCCTGGGCCACAAGTTCCTTGAGGCCAAAGACCTTGACTTCTCTTTGCATCCGCGCTGCTGAGCGAAGAGCGTAGAGCTTGGCCCCTCATGTTTGCTGAGAGAGTATTTGTCAGAAGCCTGTGGGGCCTCAGGTTCCTGGACCACTGCTGTGTATTTGGGGACCACTGAGGTCTCTTCTAACAGGAGAAGTCAATGCTGTCCTAAGGCTCCAGCACCATCCATTCGATTTGTTACTGGCTCTTTCAGATTTCCAAGCCGAGGCTTACCTGTAAATAGGATCAGAATAAAACTTCCTCACTTCTGCATGCGGAAAGGTTCTCGAGAAAGATAAACGTTTGGAATTACAGTTGAGCCTGAACCACTCCCAAGAAGGCAGTTTGGAAAGAACTTGCCTGAAGTATTTGCTGCCCTCCTCTTCTCAAATGTGTGGTACCTGTTAGCAGATCAGGGATCAAAGACTTAGTTCCAAGACTGGAATTATTTTAAAAAATGAGCTTCTACTAGAAAGAAATGACCCTGAAGCCGACTCCCACTCAACCTGAAAGTCTCTGTTATGTTGTGTAAAAGGCTGTCAGAGGCTTTTTCGTTTGTCATTTTCACGTGCAGCCACGACCCCTTTCCAACTCACAGTCCAGCCGCTCAAGCGGGGAGATACTAATGCAAAGATGTCTCCCGCACACTTGAGTTTAACACCTGGTACTTGGCACTTGGATGGTGAGGTTTTTCAAAATTGTAGGACTGGATCATTTTACTTATAAATTGATTATTTGAGGAAATGATAAAAAGTGAAAGTCAACCACGTTACAGAAAATTTCTGATTTTTTCCCTATAGATGTGAGGCTTTAAAAACATTATTTGGGATCACAAATGGACCTGAATTTTAACAGCCTGTGTTGTTTTCCCTTAACCCAGCACGGACGCCTTCCTTTTAGCCCCGCAGGCTCCGCCATCATCATTTTCCACTGCTGTGTGATGTCTCAGGGACGTGGCCTGTAAACCATCCCTCAGCTTTCTGCTGATCAGCGAGTGGCTTGGTGAGGGCAGATCTCTGATTATTGCTGAGCAACTCTGAGAACTGGGATCGAGAAATAGTAAAGAAGGGTCTCCACAGCCAGTGGAGGGGGCAGGGAGCGCCAGCGCCCCATGTGGGTCCCTAAGTCAGGGTCTCGCTCAGCCATCTCCCCTGGTGGGGTCACCGACCTCGTAGGCAGGGGCAGCCGGACGTCATGGAATCCTTGTGTTAAAGGAACAGGGAAGCGTGGGCAGGAGGAAGAGACAGTCAGTACCAGAACAATGGCGCCAGGAGAGGCCTAATCGGTGGGCTCTTGTTGACCTGGAATCCTGTTCTCAGATTGGAAAAGGAGTCGTTTAGATAGCAGTGTGGGGGGCACACACATCCAGTTGGAGGACGACCTGAAGCCGGGAGGAAAGAATTATCAAGGGTCCCGGATGAGCCCAACAGGACTGCGCGGTGAGCGGAGCTGGCCAGCTGGAGCGCGGCCCGATAGAAACCCCGGTCCTGCCCCTAACGGAGCGAGTGGCGTGACCCACCCTGGTGTGACCCTCGGCAGCTTCAGTGGACACGCTGCATCCCGAGTGAGGGGCGGAAGAATCCTGCCTGCGCTGGGCTGGGCCGCCTCCTGGAGTAACGTGTTCCTCGTGCGGGCTGTGATTTTAGGATGGGCCCTCCCAGGAGAGAGGGGACGCAATCAGGAGGTAATAGCAGCCCTCAGCTATCAGCATCATCTTCAGCATCAATTAATTAATGACAGCAGTTGACATGCGTTGGGCTATTACCCTCATTTTACAGAGGAGGAAACTGAGGCTCAGAGAGGGACACAGTTTGCCCAAGTCACACCGCTGGTAAACTGTGGAGCCCAGATGTGCCTGGGGTCAGAGTTGTCATTTCTTTCCCACTGAGTATCTCAAATTATTTCAAAATATTTCAAATATCTGAAGGTTTGCCTTGCAGAAGATGAAGAGGGCTTGTTTTTTTCTCAGTTCCCAGTTATAGAAGTAGTTTCAATGGGTGCAAGCTACAGAGAGGAGATTTTCTTTTAATGTCAAGAAAACTTTCCTGACAGCTGTTGGCAGGTGGAATAAGGTGCCTGAGAGGTGTAGGTTCCAGGGTTACTGGAGCCATAAAAAAGGCTTGATAAGCACTTAGTAGAGCTCTCGTAGGGGAATTCAAAGGTCAAATGAGGAAGCAAAGTAAGCTCGAACATCCCTCTGTGTGAATGAAAGTTGTTTGGTTGCAAGCAACAGATATTGGTAAGAAATGGGTTCCGGCCCACCCCTGGGCGCCTTGATTCACAGCATCCACTGGGAAGGTTAATTTTCCAAAGGGAAATTGGTGCATTGATGCCAGAGAAGGGCACGGCCGCCGGGCAAGCAATGAACAGAGTCCTCTGAGCCTTCTAGCCCTGGCCGCAGTGACCCGGGAGCTGAACCCTGACTCCCCGGCCAGGGCTCCCCCTGCCTGCCCTGCAGCCCCCCACCCACGCCCCAGCCACATTCCATGTGCTCGGATGGTTCACATTCCAAGACCCACTTCGTGGGCACCCTACCCCAAGCTCTCGAGCATGTCTATCAGGAGCGGCCCAGCTGAGGACCAGCGTGCTGAGAGCCATCCATCACCTTGACGCTCCGGGAATGAGGCCGAGGGGCGCTGACTTGGCGGAAGGTGCCCCCTTCCTGGTTACAGAGCACAGGGTGCCGTTTGGCATTTAGTGTAGCTCAGTATGCCCAGTCTTTAGAGGCCTGTTGGGCATTTCTCTAGTTGTTTTTACAAGTTATTGACTTGTTTTGTGCTATTATTTTATTAATCAATTGTTCTGTTGCTTCAATTAATTTATATATTAAATAAACATAAGGGATAAAAAACAGGCACCCACAGACCCCCCACCCGGCTCCTTAGAGCCTCCCCGAGGGCCCGTTCTCCGCTCAGAGGTAAGCACTGCCCTGGCCTTTAGGGTTATTATTCTCTTGCTCCTCTTTGTAGCTCTAGCGTGTTCATACCTCTGAATAACTGACAGGTTTGCCATATCTCAGGGCATCATATGGATGGAAGCCTCCTGTGTGTGGTTTTCTGTAATACACCTTTCGACCCAGCATCGTATTTGGGATTCATCCATGTGCGGCGTGTGGCAACGTTCCAGCCCTTTTTTCACGGCTGTGTGTTATTCCAGCGTATGGACATACCGCCGACGATACAGGTGCCAGGGGTGGACCCTTGGCTTGTGGCCAGTATTTCATGATCTCGGCATCCTGTCCATAAGCGTGTGTGTCCTGTGCACAGCTGGTGTGCCCCGGTGTGTGTGTGCACAGGTGTGTTTAGGGTTATACTGAGGGAGAATGGCTGGGTCGTCAGGGTGTGAGTATTTTCAGCTGTACAAGATAATGCCATCCTGTTTCCCAGAGTGACGGTACCAATTTATACCCCTCAGCTGATGCCTGAAAGTCCCTGTTGCTTTACAACCTTTGCCAGTGGTTTTGTTGGATTTTTTTATTTCCTGCCAGTCTGATAGCTGCTTGATGTTATTGCATTGTGTTTCTCTGACTCCTGAGGTTTAGCTTCTTTTTGGCTATTTACTCTTTTGAGAAATGCCTGTGCATGGTTCTTGCCCAGTTTTCTACGGACATTTATCATTTTCATACTGATTTGATAATAATATGATAGATACATACTGTATCTGCATAGATAGCTCTCAAATCGTAGCTTACTGCATCACCTTTTTATGATATTTTTGATAAACAGGTATTAAATTTAATGTCATTAAATTAATTAATATTTTCCCTGATGGTTTGAGCGTTTGTGTCTTACGAAATCTTTCTCTTCCTCAAGGTCATAAAGATATTCAGTTATATTGTCTTATAAACATTTTTAGGTTTTCTTTTCACAAATAAGTCTGTGCTCCACCTGGAACTGACAAGATTCTGGTTCGTTCCACTTTCTCTCCATACGGATATGCAGCAACCCCAGCACTGTTCTCGAGGCCCAGTTCTCCTGTTGCTCTGCAGTGCACATATGTGTGTGTGGCTCTCTGTCCCATTGGCCTGTTTGCCCAGGGCTTAGTCACAAAGGCTTTGTAATAGTTCTTGATGTCTGGTAAGCCAAGTCCCCCTGCCTTATTCTTCTTGAGTAAATTATCTTGGCTGTTATTATCACTTTACACTTGGATATAAACTTTAGAATCAGTTAGTCACTTATCTCCAAAAGTCCTGTATTAATGGAACTGCAGTGAAACTAGAGATCACTTTGGGAAGGATTGACATCTTTAAGATACTGCCTTTTTCACTCCATGATGATAGTACATCTCCCTCTTTTTGTAGGTAAAGTTTTATCGTCTTCTTTGCAACAATTTTGCACTTTTTTGTTAGATTTATTTCTCAACACTTGCTATTTTAGATACTATTACAAATGCTATCTTTCTTATTAAGATCTTTTTTGAGATACAATTTACAAATCACAAAATCCATCCGTTTAGAGTGTACAACTTAGTGGTTTAAGTATATTCACAGAGCTGTGCAACTGTCATCAAAATATAAGTTTAGAATATGTTTGTCACCCCCCAAAAGAAACACCTTTCCCATTAGCAGTCATTCCCCATCTTCCCCTCCGCCCACCCCCTAGCAGGAAGGAATGAGTGAGTGAATAAACAAATTTGTACCCACCTAGCAAGCCTTATATCAGACATTGCCTGGCCCCAGCATTTTTTATTTTTTTGTTCTGTTTTTGTTCCCTCGTCCTATCTTGATTCCTTCTTTGATTTCCAGCTAATCTCCCAGCTTCCCCATCCTGGTCATACAACTTTTTCAAAGAAAACTATGTTCCAACCCCTTCCCTCCTAGGAAACCCTCAGTAACTGCCTAGGGAATCCAGCCACCCTTCCCGCATGCTTTCTGTGGGAAATCCAGGCTAATGACCTATGCAGTGTAGAAACAAACTTCCAGGCAGCAGCCCTCTCGTGGGCGGTGGAAAGGCCTCTTCTGGGCCTTTGTTTGCTGCAGAGAATGCTCAGGAAGTAAGCAAAGGGGCCTGATTATTCTCCTATGCTTCTCCCGAATCAGAGCTCTTGGGTTAACTCAGGGGAAGAGGCTAAATAAGCCTTGAGACCAGGCAGCCTCCGTGACAGGCACTGAGTGTGGCTTGCATGCCTGTGACGATGGTCTTTGCTTCTAAGTTCAGCACTGAGTACATCTCTTCAGAGCAGCGTTGACGTCATATTCCCTGCCCTGCAGACCCATGGAAATGCCAGATTCTGCCACGTTATCTGCTCACTCTCTCAGCACAGTTTCGCTAATCCCCTGCTCTATGCCCGGCCTGGTGCTGGTGCTAGTATCCTTCTCAGGCTCATAGTGTGGCTCAGGAGACAGACAATAAACAAGAGACTCCACTAAAGAGAGGCCTGGTGTTTGGATAGGTGTCTGTCCAGGACAGTGGGGTTCTAAGATGCTTTTGCCTTCTCAGGACTTTGTGCAAAATTTGGGCCATGGAGTTGCCAAAATAAAAGGGAGGGATCAATCCAGCACTTAGAAACAGGCAAACAGGTGCAACCACATTGAAAGTCTGCCTGGCAGCACCTACCAAGGCGAAATGTATGCACACCCTGTGTCCTGGCAGTCACTCTCCTGGGCATAGATAGCCAATAGGAAATGGCACACAGAGAAACTTTACCTCAAAAGAAAAAAGTATAAGCAAATACTGAACTCCAGTTACTATATGCATGCTGCAGTAGTTAAGGGGAAATATAATGCTATCTGCAGTCTACTTTGAAGTGCACCAAAGGAAGATGGCGCCACGGGTGGATAGAGGCAAGGATGGATATATGATAAAGCAAGTAGGGTAAGGTGGTCAAGGTAGAATTTGGATGGCAAGTATGTGAGTGCTCACTGCGTAAGTGTTTCAGCTTTGCTGTATGGGGAACTGTTCATATGAAATGTTAGGGAAATTGGTCACACGTCTACAGGGATGTTCATTGCAGCATTTTCCACAATAGCCTCAAACTGGAACCAGCCCATGCCTGTGAGCAGCAGAACTGCTACCTGACCTGTGGGCCTATTGCTGTCATGGGATACTTGACAAATGAGGAGGCATGAGCCACAGCTACACAGCACCATGGCTGGGTCGCACAGACACACTACTAGTGGGGAAAATACAACTCCAAAGAGGACATGTGTATTAGTCAGAGTTCTCTTGGGAAACAGAATCAACAGGAGATACCTATAAATAGTATGAGATTTTATGAGTCTCTCACATGACCGTGGGCATGCACAAGTCCAGGTTCCACAGGCAGGCTGCAAGCCAGGGACTCCCATGAAAGTCCAGTGAAGGTCCTTGACAAGTTCCTGGGAGACGTTGGCTGTCCAAAGACGAGCTGGGAAATTCTCTCTGAATGTTGAAACCACTTCCTTTTTTAAGATATTCAACTGATTGGATAAAGCGTCACCCATGGCTGACAGTGTTAGAAGCCAGGGTAATGGTTTTCTTGGGGGTGGGGTGGGGATGAAGGGATAGTGACTGGAATGGGGCATTTGGCCTGTGGGGGAGAGGGTTCCCAGGGTGCTGAGGGCTTCTGCTTCTGGTTCTCAGTGCGAATTCAGTAGGTGTGGTAATCTGTCCAGCTGGGCATGTGTAACCTGTGCACTTTTCTCATGTGCATTATACTTAATTAAAAAGTATACTAGAACAAAAAAAAAGACAACCAAACAAACCCAGCCTCTAACCTTTCCCTAGCTGACGGCTGGGGTAGGAACCCACTCTCAGCCTATCTAGTAAACGAGAGGGGTGGAGGAAAGGAAACTCCCCTTTAGGACTGTCGGTCGTTCATTTGTGCACACCTTCGTTTCGCATGAACTCTCCGAATCTTCCAGTTGGCCTGGAAGACATGACCCCAGCCTCCAGGGGTTCACGTGCCCAGAGGGAGGTTGTGCAGTTTCCTCTCCAGCCACACTGCCCGGCTCCTGGATGCCTGTGACTCATCCTCCCCGGGCATTTGTCCTCTGACTTGCACAAAGCCTTCCAGGTCCAAAGATGCACTCGCTGGGCCCTGCCCGGCCGCATCACATCTCGCCAAGGAGGCAGGCTGCCGCCACACATGTGTCCGTCATTCTTTACGTAAGGTGTGGATTAGCAATCGGTGGAAAAGAACCCTTGCTTCCTGGGTGGCCATGTGATAATTTTTTTTCATGTGTTGAAAGATTTTTATTACTATTTAACTCAGCAGTTAACAAGGGCATCAGAAATCTAATAAAACCAGTTCAAAGGAGAAGTAAAAAAGCGAAGACATATACATCCAGAATATTGAAATGAGTTTGAAAATGAATGTAAAACTGGCTTTTTCCAACAGAGATCTGGGGACCAACTGAACCTCCAAAGAACGGAAATTACTAGCATGTCTATAGACAAGAATTATTTAGCTTTGCTGTGGGATATCTTCAGTTTACAGAGATGTAAGATGGCTCAGAGGCAGTGACTTGTCTAAAGCCCCCTTATAGAATCACGCAGCAGATGAGTGTGCTCCGAGGCCTGGGGTGTGGGCCCGGAGAGGTGTGAAGAATCCACAGATTCCTTAAGGGTTGCAGGGGGTCCAGGGACCACGTTGTGAGAGCCCTCTTGTTACCGGATGGCTCTGGGTCCTGGGCTTCCAGGCTCTTGGCTTATGATGCATAAAAGAATATAAGGACACACTATTGGGTAGGCAAGGGAGTAAAGAGTTTATTAAGAAACAAGAAAACAAGAAAAGTACACAGTCCAAGGCATGGACCTCGGGCGTGCTGCAGGGTGAGTCACCTATAATTTTTTTAAAAGAATTTTTTTTTAGTTACAGCAAAATATCACACATACAAAAGAATCTCTGAAAGGTATTCCTGCAGTTTAAAGGATAGTGACAACAAACATTCAAGTACCCACCACCCAGCTTAACAAATTGTAAACTCCTGGTATTTTTGAAGGCTCTTGGTGCCCCTCTCAGATGGCATCCTGCTCTGTGTTTGCCTGGGGGGAACCACTCTTCTGAATTGTGTGTTAATCACTCTCTTGCTTTTCAGAAAAAAGTAAGTTTAAAGTATATGTCTCTAAACCACATATTG
>JAQZBX010003348.1:18406-31633 GCA_029593785.1 Cabassous unicinctus
TTTATTTATCCCCCACTTGCTGCTTGTGCTTGCTGTGTCCATTCGCTGTGTGTCTTCTCCGTGTCTGCTTATCTCCCCCTTGCTGTGAGGTCCCGCTGCATCAGCCCCTTGCGCTGCGCGGGCTGGCCTGCCCTCACAAGGAGGCCCGGGGAAGCGAACCCGGGGCCTCACACGTGGTAAACGGGGGCTCTATCAGTTGAGCCACACCCGCTTCCTGTTGTGAGGGCTTGCTGCATCAGCCCACTAGGCTGCGCGGGCCGGCCTGCCCTCACAAGGAGGCCCGGGGAAGCGAACCCGGGGCCTCCCATATGGTAAACAGGGGCTCTGTCGACTGAGCCACTCCCGCTTCCTCGGCTCTACTCTTGATGCACATTTGGACAGCTTTCAGTCCTTTGCGATTGCAAACAAAGCTCAGAGGGCCCTCCTGTCCACATCTGTAGGTGTGCACGTGAGGGGCTTCTCGGGGGCATATACCTAGGAGAGCAGCCGCCCAGATATAGAATATGTATCTTTTCACTTTTCTGGGTAACACACCTTTCTAGAATGGTTGCCCCAATTTATACTCCCACCAGGGGTTATGGGTTTCTCGTGGCTCTCGCCTTTGCCCACACATGTTGCTGGACCTCATCCAGTCCCAATTCCTCAGTCTCGGCCATCCCTGCCCATATCAAAGCCGGCATTTCAGAGCAGGGAGGAGCCTGTGAGAGCCTGGTGCATGCACACTTCATGAATACGCAAGACACACAGGGCTTGGGTGTGAGCTGGTGTGTGCCGGTGTGTCAGATTCCTGCTGCCATTGAGAACACATGCTTTAGTTTGACTGTGCACCTGTTTCAGTTTCTCCTTTATGTAAACAAACTCAGCAAAGTGTGCAGTACCAGGGATGGCCTTCTGTTCTAAACTTTCTATGCGTGTCAGGACATTCATCCTTGAAACTGATAAGCCATTTTCTGCCATTTCTCCACGGTCAAGAGAAAGGTGTCCCAAGATTGGACCGATGTGTAGATTTCACCCCCACACCTGAAATCACCCACCCCCACCAGCTATGGAGAGGATGCGTGTAAATGACAACCTTTTGTGCTGCCTCTTTCCAATTACAGGTTAGCCTGGGGAGGAAGATAAAGACATTTGCAACCAAGATGGTAATCACGAGTGGAAATGACGAAGACAGAGGAGGCCAAGAGAAGGAAAGCAAAGAGGAGAGCATCCTGGCGATGCTGGGCATCATCGGGACCATCCTGAACCTGATCGTGATCATATTTGTATACATATACACCACTCTGTGACTGGCCCAGGGGCTGACAGTCCAGCGTGCCGACAGATCGGTGACCGGACGCTGCCTGACAAGCAGGCTTGAACTCCGGTCTCCACCAGCTGCACCTTCGAACTTTCCAGACGGGCACAAAGGTAAACTGATCCCTCTGCGCAGCGCAGACACTAAAGCACAATGAATCCAAGAAAATGCTTTCACACCGCAAGGGACTCGGCATCCCTGGCAGGGGGCCCCGGAAGCACGCTCGGAAGATCAGCTTTTGACGCTGTGGGTGAGCAGATGGATGCGGAAATCCATGATCCCAGATGGCTGACGGACATCGCCTATTCAAAGACATGAACAGAATGGATGTGGCTCCGCCGTGTGTCCCTTAGGACAGGCATTTCGTCTTAACTCGACGGGCTGTTTTGTACAAGAAGGCCACAGGGGCAGTGGTTTGGCAGGCATCCCTTCGTCAGAAGTGTCTATTTGGTACTGGGGAGATAACTTATTTTTCCTTTTTTTTTTTCCATTGGCTTGACGTGTGTATCTGTTCATACCAAGGTTTATAAATATATATTTTTAATAAATGTGCTCTATTTTTTAGCATGAACCAAATATTTGGAGAGGCACTCCAAGACCCATAGAGCTTTCCTTGGTTTTATCCACTGTGCTGCCTCAGCAGCTCCTGTTCTCTTGTGTAGCCATTCTGCAGTTTGTCTCATCTTGAATCTTTTACCTTCTCTCTCGCTCTTTGGTCTGAAGAACGTTTTTGTGTAATACCAGCCACTGCCCTGGTTGGTGCATGACTTAAGATTGTCTGTTGGGTGCCGTTTTGTTGGTCTATCAGTGGCATAAAATGCTTGTGGGCATGCAGACCTGAGAGGGGGCCATAGCTTTACCGAGAATTTTGCATGAATAAGGGCTGAGCTGTAGATCAGCTTAAAAAATAATAAGGAAATGACGACCGGAGAGGAAGAAGAGCATGGCTGTATTTGCAGATCAAATATAGGACAGAACATTCGTATCGGCAGCATCACTTCATTCTTGTGACCATTCGTTTACCAGATTTTGATTTTAGTGGCCATGTATACCGTGAGAGATGGGAAGGACAAGAGGGGATATTCAGCGTTAGGTGTGCAATTACTTTCTGAGTGAGCTGCTTTTGATCCTTTTAAAAGCAGGTGGGATGTAAATGACACATACATGCCCCACTGTGAGCTCACCCTGGGGGGCTCAGCTCCCTCAGGCTGTGGGGACAACCCCCCATGACAGGTGACTTTTCAAGGGCATTAGAAGGGGACTTAGGATCACCCTAAAGGCTTGTGTTCTTAAGTTCCTGGTTTACACCCACATGGAGTTACTGCTTCCCTGGCAGGGATGTCTGAATAAATACATATTTGCCCTGTTATTCTGGCTCACTGAGACAGACCCTTGCGTGGTTGCAAAGGCATGGCCTTAAAAAGAGGGTCCGTATTCCTTCCGCCAGCACCACCTACCCACGGGTGGAAGGGGCAGCAACCTGCCTGGTTGGATCCAAATTGGTGCCGAGGAGGTCTCCCCTGCCAGATGTTTCTCCCATCCCCCACTATGGTGTCTGAAATTCCACCATTAGAGAGTCACTTCTTGAACTGTTCTAAGGGACCAGACTCTTGTATAAAACAAATGGCTCTGATGCTGTTTCATCAGATGTCTTCTCTTCCCAGCTAGAAGGAAGGAAGCTAATGTGAAATGGGGCATCCTGTGTGCCAGGCACCAGGCCAGGCTCTTCACACACCTTGAGTCCTTGAATCCTCACAGTAGCCCTGTGCGCTAAGGAGGGTTTCCTCCACAGCAGCAGAAACAACGAGCTGAGAGAGATCAGAAATCTTCCCCAAAGCATGTGGCTGCTAGTGGTGGGGTCAGGACTCCAGCCCCAAGCTGTCTGATTCCTTCACCCAGTGAGAGGTCAGAGGCTGGCTGGGGCGCAGGACGTGGAGAGGTGGGGAGTCGCAGGAAGGGCCACTCAGGTCAGGACACAAGCCTGACCCCTTGCTGGGGGCCAGCTCTGCACACCTGCCCTCGATACAAATAAACACCCCCTGGGAACACCTTGGACCCTGGCAGAATACAGTACAGTAGGGACAAGGGACACAGGAGACTAGTAAGATGTAAAACAGAATGTCAGGGGAGGGAGCTATCTAACAGGTTCTGTTCAATACTAGAAGGATTGTATGAAAATTTTAAACAGTCAACAGTAAATAAAGGTGCAATGGAAAACAAAAAAAACTGTCACTGTCTTATTTTTTCCCAACATGGTGGGATTTAGGAAACTTTTTAGCGTCATTTCTTTGCCTATATATATATATATATATATATATGTTTTTGTTCTGGAAAAAAAAAAACTGAATGTGAATGTTAAACTGAAACTGTTTTTGTCAGGAGTGTGGAAGCCCAAGTGATTTTTCAAGTGTACTAATTTGAAATTTATTGAGGGGAAAAACTGCCTTTCCAATCCTCAGAACAGCTCCCCGGGTAGTTTTTCTAGGTTGTCCTAATCCACAGCCTGGAAATAAAGCTGCCCGTTCAATGACTTCCAAGCCAAACGGTGACACTTCTACGCACGTTCAAGCATGCTTGTCTTGCTTCCATTCTAATTGGGCAAAGACCCTGAATACTCACTGGGAAGACTCACAGCCTCTCCCAGGGTCTGAAGCTATCCAGAGGGGTTGAAGAAAGCAGCTGCAAATGTCCTAGAGCCCCAGCACCTAAGTGAGCCCGAGCTTGGCTTTGACCACCACCACCAAGATGGCACCAGGGCTTTCTACTGGGATCCTCCCCACAACCCTGTGAGATGTGCATGGTCATCCCCATTTTACAGAGGAGGAAGCAGGCTCGAAACATGTTTTGACTTTTCCAAGGTCACATGGCTAGAAATCGGCAGACTCAGGTCTTCTGGCTCCAAGTGCTGGTGCTTTCCGCAGCTTCTGAGGCCCGGGCTGTGGGCCGGAGCTGCCTTGGAGCCATCTGGCTGGGTTCGTTCTCCCGGCACAGCGGTTCCCGTCAACCCTGCCACTCCTTGACCACGCCGCAGCTGGCGAGGGAGGGTGGCTGAATCGATGCGTTTCACTTCTGCCCCAGGAAGACAACTCAGAGAGCCGGGCCTGAGCAGCGGGGGGCCCGGGCACACCACTGGCCGTGCAGCCTGGTGGTTTGGAGCTCAGATTGCTTGTCCTTCTGTGGCCAGAAAGCACCTGGTTCTGAACCCCGTCTCTGCCTCTTCCTAGCTGGGTGACCGTGGGCAGGTCACATCAATGCTGAGCCTCCGCCCTCCTCACTGTAGAGGAGGTTGACGAGAGCAGTGCCTGCTTTGACGCCAGCGTGAGGGTGCATGTCAGCACAGGCTTGTCCGTAGTGAGTGGCCAGTCACCAGTAGCTTCCATCACCATGTGAATGGTGTCCGCTCTGGCCTCCATGGTCTCTACCTGAGGCCCCTCGGGTAGGGCTGTACCCTCATTTAACTGATGCAGAATATGGGATCCAGAAAGGTGAGTTCCCCTGGCAAAGGCCCCAGCACTGCGAAGCAACCCAGCGGGTACTGGGCTCCGCGCACAGCCTGGGCTTAGCCTCATGCTGCCGCTACCTTCACCTTGCGGGCAGAGGATGACCTTTACACCCCAGAGAAAGAGCCGTGAGGGGCCTGAGGTCCAGCGGAGGGGAGCAGATGCTTCAAAGACTTCCAAGTTCAATGTGAGGAACCTGGACCTTCGGAGGCACAGGAGGACTTGGGGGACCCGCTGATCCCACAGAATGGAGACTTAGAGACCCTTTCCCTAAAACTTTTTAAAAAACCTATTAGATATATGAGGCCCAGACGGGATCAAGTCTCAAAGCCACACAGCTCAGCAGTGCAGACGTCTGGGGAAAGGTTCAAAAAATGGAAATCAATTTTATTTTGTGGAAAAAAAAAAGTTCAAGGTGGAAACAAATTAAATATTTTACAATAAATATTGTTAAATAGAGGGGAAATAGGTTTCTGGTTATTAGGGGCTGGACCACAAAGCATTTTCCTGTTGCATGTTCCATGATTTCTAAGCAGAGCAAACGACGTTCCAAAGAGTCCCGAGCTCTGCCCCTGCCTTGTTCAGGACTGTGGTACCCTAACCCAAGGAGTGCAGCACCGGGGGCCCTTCCTCTCCTTGCTCCATCAGATTAGAGATGCGCCCAGCTCACATAGCATCTGCTCTCCTCCAGGGAGGGCTGGGGAGGGCCTCTCTGCAACCAAGAACAAAAGATGGGAGTGGGGGGGGCTTGACACAGCACTCAGTCCTATTCCTTCATTCTTTTAATAAATTATACACGTGTGGTTATGGTTGAGAAAGAATTACAGTTAAGAAAAATTCCCCATAAGCAATTTTTCAAAATTAAAATCACCCCCAAATCTCACCACCCAGAAACAAACACTGAATAAATCATTGGCCAGGTGGCTTGCACATCTGTTTGGTCGGATCATTTTCCTTGAAATTTTCACATTCCTTTGCCTTCAGGTAGGGCATACTGTTTCCTTCCCTGTCCCACATTCCCTGTTATCTTACGTGGGCTCCTTCCCATGTTTCTGTTCCTCATTGGGTTCAAAGACAAAAATCCAGACATTTCCCTATAAACTGCAGATTGAATATTATAATTTACAGAAATGGCATCATCCTATAAACATTGCTCCCAGATATTTTTTTCATTGAGAATTAACATGCTTATGCTTCCATATCAATGAATATATTTTGCCAGACCACTTGCAGTGGCTGCGTGCAACTGTCAATTGAGATGTGCCATCTCATATTTCCCTGTTCTCTTTCCACTGGACGTATACGTTATTGTCAGGATTTGCTGTGACGAGCCATTCGGCTTCGCTCGTTAAAGAGTTCCAAGCATTGCCCTAACCTTCCCCAGGATCTCTTAGAGTGGTCTGTGGGGCATTGTTTGCAACAGACGTTCAAGGGCAGTATTCAGAGAGGTCACCGTTTCCCAAGCCAAACTGGCCGTGGGAATCAGCCGGATGCTTATTAAAAACACCCTCCCCGAGATCTTTGATTAGCAGCTCTGGGGTGGGGCCTGGCTGGAATGTCCCCTGGGTCAGGCCAGTTTGGAGACATTGACGCTGAGGGAGCCTGTGATGACCAAGCAGGAGCCTGGTGCCGACTGGGTGTCTTTTCACCTTGGTTTCCTCATCTATAAAAAGGTGCTCATCACGCCTGGCTCACTGGCATCATGCAAGTTCAATGAGACAGTGAAGACACAGCCTCCGCAGGACAGAATGCCTGGAAGACCAGGTGTTCTTTGTGCCACTGGGTGAATCACAGGAAGCCTCCCTCCCTCCCTCCCTCCCCCTCCCCCTCCCCCTTTCCCTCTCCTCCAGGCTCCAGGGCCTCAGCTCACTTTCCTTTCCTTTGAAACTATCCAGACTTGGCCTCGGGGTCCCCTTTCCCATCTGACTGGCTGCCGAACATCAGAAAGCCCTCCGCCTCCCCGTTCATTGTTCTCCATGGAAACAATCCCATTGGCTATTTAAGCTCTTTCTTAATAGCTGCTTTAGGGACCAGGCTGGCTGTGATAATGTGTGGGAAGGGAAAATTCCAGAGGCCAAATTCCTGATTCCTCTTCTGAGAGGGCTCTCCTAGAAGATCCTATGGCCTCCATCTCCCTAGAGGCAGAGCCCCTATAATGAGTTGCTCCCCAAAAGATCCCCTTGTAGGCTGAAAGACCCTCTGGCAGCCCCACGAAATGAATCTTTCCTCTTGTGGGAAGCAGATGGAGTGAACAGATTCAGTGCTTTCTGCTGTTTGTAAACAAGCTACACAAAATCTGTGTGGAACTTTCCCAGAAGATGGGCTACATATTGCCCTGAGAAACGAGACCACATAATATCTGTCAATTTTCTCCTAAAAGACTTTCTTTAAAAGAAGGCATGCTTGTTTATTTTCTCTGTTTCTGCTAGAAAACAATGGGGAAATGTATCCAGAGTGATGCCCCAAGGGCAGCAAACCTGCAGACTCATGGGGACGTGTCCCCAAAGCCTGGCCATGCTCTGTTGCTGCCCCTAATCACTGCCCCTAAACAGCACAACTCTGGGTCCAGAGATGTTCAGTGATTAAAGCACCCACCTCCCAGCTGAGGGCAGGAAGCAGTGGGGTGATATCTGGGGAGTTCTTAACATTGTCATTCATTACAAACAAAAGGAAAACCAAATTTTTAACCATTATCTGCCTCATCGGGACTAAAGAAATCAAGGTCAGGACAACCAGAGAGAGGTGAGTCCACCATAATTCTGGCAGAATCCTGAGATGGCTCCTCAAATCTCCCTTGCCCTTAAGCTGCCATCCTTTTCTTAATCACATTCACCATTAAAGCCCAGTGGCACAGACTGACCTGGTCCCTCTGTGTGGACCAGACACAAATGAAAGCTGCTGAGATGCCTACAGGTCGCTTAATCTCTGGGGACCTCCAGCCTCAGGAAAGTTCGACTCCAGGCCACTTTCTCACAAGCCTGCATGTTCTAGAATAGACTGGTGTAGCTCCACTGGGATCCATACATGGTTACTTATCTGACCCATTGGTCAGTGCCCAAAGAGATTCCCATTCCTAACTGGCAACGGGTTCCCATGCGATTGTCCTCTGCACGGTCATCACCACCCACCCCACCCCCTCCTGGTCATCTGAGCGCCTATTGTCCCAGCCTCTGAGGTCATTAACTGAACATGCCATTAACTGGCATGTTCTTTCTTTTGTGACTTTGTTTTCAGTTCTAAAGAGTCCGCTTTAGTGGTTTTAGTTCTAAAGACTCTACTGTAGAACTTTGGGTTCTGAAGTTCTGAGACTCCGTCTCAGTATTAAAGAGTCGTGTGAACTCGGCTTCAAGGGAGAGTTTGGATTTGATGTTGGCTTGGCCACCCAAGCAATGGTTCCTGACTATCACACTGTCCTCCAGAAAGGTGGTCATTCCATTGCCTGTGGGCATTTGAGCAATAAACATGTGCCCCAAGCCCATCTCTCACTCCTCATCAGTGACCCCCCTCCCTTTTCTCGAGGGCCAGGCAGGCATCACGGTGGAACAGGGATGGAATTCAGAGCCAGACAACATGTGCTCAAGTCCCAACACTGCCACTGAACGGCTATCGGATCTTGGACTGGACCCTCAGTGTTTCCAAACTTTCATAAAATGAAATTTAATAATTCTTGGACTCTCAGTTTTGTTGTACAGAGTATATGTTTATGTAATTTAACCTTGGGATCTAAGGGATGTATTCTTCTATTAACTGTTAATCACATATATATAATATATAATTATATATATATATATAAAATTTTTCACTAAGGAATGGTTATAAGGGTATGAGAGTCAGATTCAATTATGCTTCAAAATCCTTTTACTGCCAGAATTGAGCATGTAGCTTCACCGGGAACAGTGGCAGAGGTCTATTTAATTGAAATACAAATATCAGAGACTTGGAAGTCACTGCTTATTAAAATGTGAACACAAAGAGCTCTTTATCAATGAGTTGAGAGTTTAGCTCTGCCTTCTACCCACCAAGAAAAATGGACAGAAAATATTTATTAGGAACACAAAGGTGTGTTTTGTGACTAACATGGCAGGATGGAAATTTTTTTAAGTCCTCTGTAGATGATAGACCCTACCGTATGCTTGAAGCCCCATGCCCCAGGGGCTCCTCGGAAGAATTCTTGTGGAGTCAGTGGGGAGAAGGAGACCTGCTCAGAGTCACCACTCATTGGCACAGTCAGCCCCCATGTTGCCTTTTCACTTTTCCAGGAGAAGATGGAGCCATTGTTATGGCCACTGGAAGAGGCTGCTATAGTAATCTGGATCTCTGCTACAGAAGGTGGCATTTTCTTTCCTGAAGTTTATCATTTCTCTGCACCTCTGCTTTCTTATCTGTAAAATGGGATGCCTACCTCGCAAAGGTTTGGTAAGAATTTACAAATCATGCATGTCCATGAGCAGACTACCCGGCACATAGAAGGCACTTCCTAAATGGAGGTTATTAAAATTATTTTCCAGAGACTTAGGAGTAATAGGCTCTATTCAGTTCCCTTGGGGCCATCCCCAGTAAACACTTCTTCCGACAAGACCGTCTACACTTGCTAATCCAGTGATGTCTCATTGGAAAGTATAAGGAGTTGAAGGCTCTGCCACTTACTAGCTATGTGACCTTGATGCAGATGACTTTCTGAGCACTTTTTTCTTAGAGGAGACAGTGATATTAGAATAGAATCTCCAAGGCTAGATAGGAACACACCAAGATCTATTGTTCCTCCACAAGCCTCTTTGTAATTCTAACTATGCTTCCAAATTCTCAAGATGGTGTGGGAGACTCCTCTTAGGGCCTCCCTTTGGTCTCCTTCCCTCCTTCCAGAACAGGTCTTTAGCTGGTAGGTGCCAGTATGGATGTACTAGCTATGATGGCTGCCCTATTGGTTGGTATCCCATTCTGATTAACCAATGCCAGTGCAATACAAGTGAGTAGATACATGTCTTGGTTTGCCAAAGGTTGCTGATGCAAAATACCAGAAATGACTTTGCTTTGATAATGGGAAATTTATTAGGGTAAAAGCTTACAATTCCAGGTCTGTGAAAATGTCCAAATCAAGGCACCATCAGAGATGCTTTCTCACCAAGGTCAGCTACTGGTGAGCCCGGAGTCCTGCCATGTCACAAGTCAAGATGGCAGCTGATCTCCGCCAAAGTCCCAGTCTTCCTCTCAAGGCTCACCATCTCCAGGACCTGAGCTGTGAGTGATCAGGCATGTGGCTTGTCTCTTCAGCCTTGAGCTGCTCCTTGGGCCCAGCCTCTTAGGGACTTTGTGCCTCAACTTTGGCTGCTAGCGATCCTTGAGTCCTCTCTTTCACATGGCCAGGTCAAAATGACAAAGCTCCCTTTTCTGTGTGTCTTCTTTCTCTGTGTGTCTCTATATAAAACCCAGAAAGAGGGCAGAGACCCAACCTGACTCATGCCTTACTGATGTAGTCTAATCAAAAGCAATCTAATCAAGTGTTTTAATCAAGGTCCTTTAACTGAATCTAATGTAATCAAAGGGTCTCATACCCACAGGAATGGATTAGTTCAAAAGCATAATCTTTTTGGGGGATTCACCAAATTCATACTGTCACAATATTTTAAATACCACTTCACCCCCATCTATTACTTTATCTCCAAGCTTCCCAGAAAGAGCCCATCATACACTCCTTCCTGTGATATTGCCTCCACCACTATCCCCCCACCTCTGCCAACCCCCACTACCTCTCATGCATCCTCCACGGTGGAAGAATCTTAGAGACAAGTGCTGCTGCCAAAGGTCATGATTTCCCAGAATTGCTCCCTTGCACGAGATCTGCCAGCCACAACGCCATTCCCCTTCCAGCTGAAGCTGCCTCCCCTATAGTGCTCTGCAGGGAAACAGCACCAAACTCTTCTTTGCTCAGAGATAGCAACTGTTTGGTCCAGAGACTGATGATTTACCCAAGGGTGGCCTTTGCATCGACAAGCCAAGGAACCTTAGTATATGTAACCTGCCTCAAAAAGATGGACTGGGCCAATCTAATTTCCAAGATATATAAGTAGGACTCAACAGGAAGGATTTAGGTCAGAAGGATAGAGAACTTCCATGATGTAATGAAGGCTGAGGAAATCATAAGGGACCATGTACAGCTCGATGGCTTGAGTAAGGTGATTGGAAGAGGTGAATGAAACGTGGACAATGTGGCAGATTAAATCATTGATCCCAATTTTTCACTTCTTTACTGTAATATTAAGTACCTGCCTCCCTCTCCCCACATTCCATGGCCTGTTTCATTTCCCAGGCCTTTACTTTGGACTTGGCCATGTAACACTTGCTTTGACTAAAGAAATGTTAGTGGGCATGATCCAAGCAGAGGCTTGGAATGTACTTTTGTGATTGGGCTTTTCCTCTTGTGCTTCAGATATCACAATGAGAGACTATATTCTGAGTAGTTACTGCTATATATACTGATATATATATATATTCATATATGGGTCAGTCCAGCTACTGCCCCTGCAGCCTGACTGAAAATGAGACACGAGGAGCAGAGTTTCCCAAGCCAATCCACAGTCCTGCAGCCTGTTAGAGCCACCATTGTCAGCCTGAAGACTGTGGATGAGAAATAAATATCTGTAGCTGTAAACCATGGGGCCTCGTCACTGTTTCTCATCAATAGCTGACTAATACAGGCAGAGAGCGGCGCACACACCCTAACAGGGAGAAGCATCTATTCCTGACACTTCCAAGTGTGAGTTTTCCTGAACCCAGCAGTTTCCCCTTTCCTCCTCGTGAGTTTCTATGGAGCTTTCTTTTGTGTCCGTGCAATAAATTCTTATTTTCATTCAAGAAAGTCATCTAATAAGAGGCAGATTCCAGTTTTGTAGAGTCTAAAGTTTCTACAACTTGGGATTCTCCTTAAGAAAAAAATACAAATTTAAAAATGTAATTATCACTAAAACATATTTGTACACACTGATGTTTATAGCATCATGATTCATAATACCAGAAAGATGGAAGATGGAAGCAACCTGACTGTCCATCAACAGATGGATGGATTAACAAAATGTGATATATACACACAATGAAATATTATTCAGCCATAAAAAAAGAATGAAGTTCTGATACATGCAACAACGTGGATGAACCTGGAAGACATCATGTTGAGGGAAATAAGCTAGTCGTGGAAGGACAAATACTGTGTGATTTCTCTTGTATGAAATAGAATAAGCAAATTCTTAGAGACAGAGAGCAGAATAGTGGTTATCAGGGGTAAGAGAAGGATGGAATGAGGAGTTGTTGCTTCATGGGTCCAAGTTCCTGTTCAGAATGATGAAAATGTTCTGGAAATAGACAGTGGTGAAAGTAATATAGCATTATCAATATACTTCAGGTCATAAAACCATCCTATTAAAAATGGTTAAAATTATTTTTATGTTATGCATATTTTACCACAATAAAAATGAAAAAATGTTATGTGAAAAATTTTCAATTAGGTACTAAAGAGAATATTTATTTATAATGAAAAAAATTCACAACAAATTGCCACTTTTAAGAATCCGTGGAGACTTCTACTTCTGGCCGTGATTGTTGTGACTGGTACCAGGCCAACCCTCTTCCCCAAAACAGCTACAAACTAGACAAAATAGACTCAGCAGCTGCTTTCAACAATGTTAAACAACAGGCAGCACAGGAGCTGATCCCCGAGAGAAGGGAAACACATGAGATGAGCCCCAAGATCTTGCTGCCTTTCTGCTTGGAGGCAACACTTGGACCTCAGAGAGGAGAGGAAGAGCCCAGTCCGAGCAGCACAGTCTCACTGGGTCAGAGTGTGGGATGCTGAGCCACGGGGCTTGGAGAAAAGGGAGCTGTCCCGAGAAAGAGAGCCAGAAATCTGCATGGGGGTCCCTGTAGGTCTTTGGCCTAATAGTAAGCTGTGCATGGGAAGGGTGAGGCTGTGTGCCCTGAGAGCACAGCTACTGGGGACCTGTGAGCTGATCAGAGGTTCTAGATGCCATACGGTGCTGGGACACGTGGCAGTTTCCGCCGGCTAGAGTGGAGATACTTTGACAAATACACCAGGCCATTCATCATACATTCGAATACATTGAGGCCCCAAAGCCAGGCCATAGGAGTAGGGCTACTCTAACTTCCAGACAAAGCTTAAAAACAAGCCTAGGAAAAAGATGATGCTGGCCTGCCAGATGGACTTCATCACCCACCAGAACGACATGATAGAAAAAAGGTGTTAAAGGAAGTGCTCAGGCTGAAGGAAAATTGTACAAGAGGAAAGTCAACCAGAAGAAATGAAGAGCTCCAGAAATGGTAAATATGAGGCAAGTAGAAAAATACATTTTCCTTTTAAAATTTCTTTAAAATATAATTAACCATTTAAAGCAAATCTAATAATGTACTGTGGAAACTATAGCA
>JAQZBX010003348.1:31733-66192 GCA_029593785.1 Cabassous unicinctus
AAAAAAAAAAAAAAAAGCCAATGAAATGCAGTAAAATACTATAAAACATTAAATCACAAAGAAGGCATCAAAAACCTTCTCATTAAAATAGAGACAGAAGAGAACTTCCTCAACATAATAGAATATCTATGAAAAACTAAAAGCCAGTATAATATGTAATGGTAAAAAATGGAATGGATTTCCGCTAATACTGGAAGCAGTACAAGGGCATCCACTCTCATTGCTTCTTTTCCACATTGTACTGGCAGTCCTAGCCAATAAAGAAATGAAAAGAAATAAAAGCTATAAAGATTGGAACAGAAACAGTGAAACTGTCTTTATTCACAGACAATGTTATTGTGTACATAGAAAATCCTATGGAATCTGCAAAACAAGTACTAGAAGTAATATGTGAATTTAACTGGGTTGTACGATATAAAGTTGATATACATAAAAGAAATTTTATTTCCACATGCTAGAAGTGAATAAATGGAAAGTGATATTAAAAATAACTTTACCATTTAGGTCAGAAAACATAAAATACATCTCTATAAGCAGTTAAACTCTCACATAATATAAGTTTCCACATTAAGAAGCTGTAAAAACTAGAGCAAATTAAACCCAAAGTAAGTACAAAGAAGGAAATAATAAAGATAAGAGCAAAAATAAATGATAGAGAAAACGGAAAAACTGGTGAGAAAAATCAGTGAAACTGAAAGTTGATTTTATGAAAAGACAAATAAAAATTGTAAATCTCTAACTACACTGAGCAAGAAAAGAGAGAAGATATAAATTTCCAGTATCAGGACTTAAATAGAGGACATCACTATATATCCTAGAAACATTAAAAATGATAATAAGGGCATATTATGAACAATAATATGTCAATAAAATTGACAATGTAACTGAAATGGATAAATTCCTTGAGAGACACAAGTTACTAATCTGACTCAAGAAGAAATAGAAAACCTTAGTAGCCTTATATATACTAAGGAAATTTAATTTGAATTTAAAAACCTCTCCACAAGAAGAACTCCTGGCCTAGAAGGCTTCTCTGGTGAATGATTCTATCAAACACACAAGAAAGAAATAATACCAAAACTACATACTTTTAGAAAATAAAAGAGGCAGGAACACTTCCCAACTCATTTTTGAGGTCAAAATTACCTTGATATCAAAATCAAGCAAATATTTTTAAAAAACTACTTACCAATGTATCTCATAGACATAGATACAAAAATCCTTTTAAAATTAGCAAATCACATTCAGCAATAAGTAAAAAGAATACTAAGTAGTGAGGTTTAGCCCAGAAATGCAAGGCTGATTTAACATTTGATAATCTTTCAATGTAGTTCTGTATATTAACAAAATTAAGGAGAAAAAGCATAAGATCGTCTGAATAGATGCAGAAAAACATTTGACAAAACTCAACACCCATTCATGCTAAAAGAAAAAAAAAATACTTGACAAACTCGGGATAGAAACTTTCTCAGCATTCTAAGGGATATCTAAAAGGATATCTAAAGAGTTAAAATCACCTTTACTGATGAAAAACAATACTTTTTCCCTAAAATTGGGAATAATGCAAGGATGCCCATTCTCACTACTTCCATTCACCATTGGACTAGAGGTCTCACTGAGGGCTAGAAAAGAAATAAGGCATTCAAGTTAGAAAGGAATATGCATAACTGTCTTTATTTGCAGATGACATGATATATGCAGAATATACTAAGAAATTTAAAAAATTGCTAGAACTAATAAGAGTTTAGAAAGGCTGACAGACACAAGGTCAATATACAAAAATCAATTGTATTTCTATATATTACTGACAAACAATTGGAAATTAAATTTTAAATTGTACCACTTGCAGCAGCATAAAATACATGAAATAATTAAGAATAAATTTAACAAAATCTGTGCAAGACATGAACATGAAAACTATAGATCTTTGCTAAGAGTAATTAAAGAAGATCTAAATAAATAGATTATCCATGACCCTGGATTGAAAGATTTAATATTGTTGGCATTTTGGTAATCCCTAAATTTGATGTATACATTCAATACAATCTCAACAAAATCTCAGCAGCCTTTTTTTCTTCCAACTGACAAGCTGATTCTGAAATGTATATGGAAATTCAAAGTACCTGGAATAGCCAAAACAATTCTGAAAAAGCACACTGCTGCCAAGTGCATGTGGCATGCTGGTAATTGCAGGGCACACCCTCAGTTTCAGAGCTATTCCGAGGAGATGAGCCGCTAGAATCTATACATGGCCAAGTCATCCCCACGTGGCCCTCTGGCCCCGGCTTAGGCATCATGTGCTTTGGGAAGCCTCCCCTGCACCACCACCCCAATTCTTTATTGGGGGGTCCTCTTGTGAGCTGTCTCAGCCTCTGTGCATATGCAATCATTAAGAATCGGGCTCTGGAATCAGACCAAACCCAGGATTAAACCTGCTTCTACCCCTTAACTCGCTCTGAAACCTTGGCCAAGTGGCTTAACCACTCTGTGCCTCGGTTTCCTCATCTCTAATGTGAAAATAAATAATAGTGTCCTTCTCATAGGTGGGTCACTGATTTGTGTCTCCCAGGAAACGGAAACCTCAAGAGGGCAGGGACTGTCTTTTCACAATTTTGTCCAGTGCCTAGAACAGCGCCTGCCATTTAATCAGAGTTTGGTAGGTAACGAGACCGAGCGCTATCGATTCCCAGGGCAGCAGATGTGCCAGGTGCTTTCAGGAGAATCCCCTGAGATTCTCGCGGCAACCTTATGAGTGTTACCATTATCTCCATTTTACAGGAAGTTTAAAGAACTCGTGCAAAGGTCACACTGCTAATTCTTGGTGGAACTGGGATTTGAATCTGGGCCATGATCCTGGAGACCATGCTCATAGCCACCCTGCTACCCGGGTGTAGACTGGTTTCACCACTTCCTGTCTCTCCCCATCCCTTCCATCTTTGCCTCCACCCTCAACTCTTCTCCTTGAAACCCAACTCATTTTGTTTTCCTGTTTCAAAAACTTCAGTGATGCTGACGTCTTTGGCCTGCATCCAAGGTTCTCTGAGACATGATCCAGCCCACCTTCCTGACCCCCAGCACGGCTGTCCTCCCCCGCGTCGGTGCTCTCGCAATGCCTCCTGGGTGGCCCGAGCACATCTTGGCTTATCAGGATTTGGGGACCCTTCCTGGTATCCATCAGGCTGTGAGATCTTCCTGGGCAGGGCCCACCCTCAGTCCCCTCTGCTGCCCTCAGGGCCCAGCATGGCGCCTGCCACACAAAAGGTGCTCAGTAAAAGCTTATTGAACCCAATTTATTTGAATTAGTGCCTGAGAGAAATCCACTGCAGCCACCAGGCATGGATTGATTTCCTTTCCCTGCTCATAAATTAGCTTTTTGCAGGCAGGAGTAGAAACACTCAGTGCCTACAGGTCCACAGCCACCTGAGATCCTCTGCTAAGGGCTCACGCAAAGCTGCAACGTTAGGATTGCATGAAGCCATTTCCTCCCCTGCTGAATTTTGTTTCGTGTAGGGAGCATGGGCTCTTGATAAAAGCCCTTGAGAGACAGTATCAAATTTGTAGTATATTTAAACTTGGTACTTGCAAAGCTTCAATAGGAAATAACGTGGGGGGCTCCTCTTCCTCTAAAGGGAAGCTATTTCCATCCTCTCCACTGTTAGATATTAGTTTCTTTTACTATCAGTCATCAAAAATTACAGTGGGATAGGCATGTATTAGTCAGTGTTCTCCAGAGAAGCAAAACTGACAAGATGTATATTTATGTAAGTATGAAGAGATTTATTATAGGAATTGGCTCACATGACCACTGCAATTGGCAAGTCCAAACTCCACAGGGCAAGCCACAATTTGGAAACTCAATGAAGGTGACGAATTCTCCAGGAGAAGCTGGCCATCTGGAGTAGAAATCGAATTCTTCTTTCTGACTGCTGAAATAATCATTTTCCCTTTAAGGCCTTCAGCTGATTGGATGCGGAGACTGCTCTCATCAATGAAGGCAATCCCCTGTGTTGATTATAGACATAATCAGTCATAGATTCAGTTAACTGACTAATGACTTAAATCCACGAAATACCCTCATGGTAACAATCAGGCCAGTGCTTGGTTGACCAAAACACTAGATACATAACCTAGACAAGTTGACATGTGAAATTAACCATCACAGTCCACTCCTGCCAACTTGGCACCTGAAACCATACTTAATCTCTAAATAAAGACAATAACATAGTCATTCTTTCACCTAACATAATTTGACAGTCCTAAATACAACTGGGAATACACTAATCTTTTCCCCAGAAGGGGATACAAGTCCTTGGGAAATAAAATTGATTTCCTGTAACTTAAATATTACTATGGCATAAAGTTAATACAACTTATGTTCTATGATAAGGAGATAAGAGAGGGAAGAAACAAAGATATAGACAAACATATCCATAATAAAACAAGGAAGAAATATCCATAACCTTTACAGTCTTTCTTTCTGCAATTGGTCGTGTGGTCATAGCTCATATTTATCACTGCCTTCTTCCACTACCCATTCCATGTTCCCTTCACCCTCAGCAAGCACCTCAGCTGGCTCTGGTTATTTGTCTGGTGAAGTGACCCAAATCTTCATTCCTGCAGATTCTGGGCCATTGTTAGTCCTGCCTGGATTGGGTTGTTGCAGTTTTCCATTGACCTTAATTATAGGGCATGGCAGTACTAAGAGACGCCCTAAGGGATCTCCTGTATTCCAGGCAAACTCTTCTTTACCTTCATTGTGTAGGTGCAGTCCTATTTCCCCTTGATAATCAGGCCCAGTCACCCCAGCCAGTATAGTAAGTCCCTTCTTTGCCTGTTGATTCAGAGGCACCAGGGGCCCAAAGTGGCCAGGTGGCAGTCTTAACTTCCAGTTCAACGGAATCTTTGTTGTGTCTCCTGGTGGAAGCACTCCTGCTTTTGTGACTAAGCCCTGTAGACCAGCAGAGCATAATGTTGCAGGGACAGGAAGTAAAACTTTTCCCAGTGGAACACTAGAGGTAATAGTGGGTGGTGCCACTCCCATTTCCACCCCTTGATTTCTGGACCTGTGGATCCTGGTTATGGGAGAAACAGCACCATAGAGTGGACACTGATTTAGAGCATACACAGCCTCCCGGAGAACACTGCCCCAGCCCTGCAAGGTTTTCAAAAGGCTATTCCACTGCTCTATCAATCCAGCTGCTTTAGGATGATGGGAAACATGGTAAGACCAGTGAATTCCGTGAGCACGTGCCCATTCCCGCACTTTGTTTGCTGTGAAGTGGGTTCCTTGATGAGATTCTTGTTGGCTGAATACAATCAGTTTTATTGCTTGTGCATATCGTAGTCTAAAGCGGGTGCTGCTGGTGGAGGGCTGTCCACGTGGTCATTCAGGGACCCGGGCTCCTTCGTCTCATGGTTCTGTCCTCCTGTTGGTCCTGATAGAACTCTCCATTTGGGAGAAGAAATGAAAAGAGCAAAGATGATGTGTGAGAGGCTTTATAAATAGTGCTAGAGGAAGTAAGCATGCAGTGGTAAATGGTTAACAACTGGCTTTCCTGAGGAAAAAAGCTGATTTGTAGCATTTGTCAATTTTCATGGTATAAATGTTCCATTGTGGTCAAATTCAGGCCACCAATACAACCAGCTCACAAAATTCTTGAAAATTTTAACCATTGGCTTTTGGAGTTAGAGTGAGCCGACTCTGTTATCACTGCATTACCTCCTTCCGTGCTCCACTGGCTAAAACGCAGCCACACGGCACTCCTAGCGCCAGCCAGGCTGGGAAGCGGCTTCTAGGGCTATGGCCAGAAGGAAGAAGAAAAGGGTTGAGGTGAACACAGAGCAGCCTCTGCTGCATTGGGGAGGGTGGGCTAGCCCAATTACCTAAACTTGCTCACCAGTTCAGGTCAAAAGCAAATACTGAGAGAGACTGCAACTAGATAGAGTGCCTTCAACCAAGATGGCCTGGGCACCCAGGGCAGTGGCCCAGCTCAACTGCCCCAAGGGAAGAAGAGAGAGAAGCCAGAGAGAAAGCAAAGCCACAGGCCATGGGCTGGCTGACCACTTGGGTTCCCTGGAGGCAAGGCCTACTCCTGTGTGGGAATGAGACCGGTCCTTGTCACTTTAGCCCATGGAAAGGAGAGGAAGGAGGAAGCCCCATTTATTGCTGATTTATCACTCGGTGTCTCCAGCTAAAGGCATGGCCCCGCAGGGTCATGGAACCTGAAGACAGGTTGGTGAAGGAGCAAGGAATGGGCACAGTAGGACAAAATGTCAAGACTTCATGCACCTGTGCCTTGGGCCATAGGACTTCCCATCCAGGGAACCACGGGAAGAAATTCAAGTCATGTGACTCTTCTCTGGAAACAGAGCCAGGGCCTTCGAGGAGCATAGACTTCGTACAGACGTAACACAATCTTGGTTTGAGTTCCCCTAAGAGGAGAGACTGAGACCAGGACTTGGATGTAGGTGGTCTTTGGGGAAGCGGCAGAAGGAGGGAGAGAAAAGGCAGATGAGACAGGGAAGGCGAGAATGCCAGATGGAGTATGTTAATGAGCTGGTTACCAAGGTGGGAAACTGAGGCTTAACCCACTGGGAACCTTCTCTACTGTGCCTCCAAAGGAAGGAAGGTTGGGGAGTGGGGTGTCTGTCCACCGACTCCTGTGACCATGCCCAGGGATGTCACCTTCCTGCTCTCTCAGTGTACCTGGATGCAGCTGATGAGCTCCCACAGCTTCACAAAAGCCCTGGGGCAGAGAAGTGGAGAGACAAGGCAGGCGCTTGAGTTAGGGCATGGTCAGCCATGCGCACAGCTGAGGGGACATGGCAGTGGGCGCCAAACTCATCTGCTGCAAATCATATCATTTCAAGGGAAAGGTGAGTCATTATGCTGCCTCCAGGCTGTGAAATCTTTAACAAGTGTGAGGGCAGTCTTATGTGTCAATGTGGCCAGGTGTAATAGTACCTGGTTATGTAATCAAACACTAATTGAGGTGTCACTTTGAAGGTGTTTTGTAGGTGTTGTTGACAACTACCATCAGGTGACTTTAAGTAGAGGAGATGACCTTCTAAAATGTGGGTGGGCCTCATGCAGTCAGTTGAAGGCCTTAAGAACAAAACCTGAGGTTTCCAGGGGAAGAAGGAATTCTGCCTCAAGGCTGCAGCACAAAACCCTGCCTGAGTTTCCAGCCTGCTGGCCTGTCCGACAGATTTTGCAGTTGTTGATCCCCACAATTGCATGAGCCAATTCCTTAAAATCAGTCTCTCTCTCTCATACACATACATACACACTCACACGTACACGTACCCATAGACGTAATACACATACATGTACACATACGTGTACATATCAGTTCCGTTTCTTGGGGAACTCTGATAGATACAACCAGCACTTGTCCATGCCAAGAGGATCAGAAGTCAGTTTGGCTAAAAGGGGCAGTAATGTGGGTAGCTGTTCCCATCAGAGCACATAGGAAGCTCTCTGCTTAGAATATCACCTCTTCTTTTTCTTTTTTTTTTTCACCCTTTCTTTACATCTGTTCATTCCTCGAGTCAAAAAATATTTGCAGAGGGAACCAAGCCTGGCAGTCTCCAGGATGAAAAAGTGAGGTGGCGAGAATCGGCAAATGATTCAAGATGAGCTGAAGTTGAGACTTTCAAAGGCATGAGCTACATTTTCTAGCATCCCACACAGTCCTCAGAGAGAGTTTGCAGAGTTGGAAGAGAAGGAGAAGCTCCAGGGCAGCTGCAGGGAGATGTGTGAGCAGACCTGAGGTTCAGGCCACTTCCAGGTGAGCTTCCTGAGGATCATCATGTTGGTCCTACAGACTGACTTGAAGTTCTTGAGATTCACAATGGCTGCAAGCAAACTCTCGAGAACCTCCATTGTCTGGGGTCAGGCTGAGTTCCCCAGATGGGCAGAAGCCCTTGGCCCTTCTCTGGAGAACCAGTCACATCCGTGCCTCAGGTGGGGAGAGTTGGTGGCCACTTTCCCGATCTTTACATCCCAACACTTCCAGCTTTGGTAAAGCTCTAATTTCTCCTATTGAGCCCTGTTTCGGTTGTTAACTGAAAGGTTTTTGGGCAATGAGGTGCAAACACAAACAGACAGCCAAGAATACATGAAAGGACAGCTCTGTTAGATCAAAGGCCCTGGATGGGGGCAAGGGGAGAACGAGGGTGGTGGAGGGGACCCCGGCTTATCTAACCTAGGCTCCATCAAGGGTCTGTGGAGGAGGGCGGGGGAGAGAACATATAAGGGTCCCAGGTGCTTGCCTTTATTGTGACCCAGGAGGGGGGAGGACATTTCCATGGACACTGGGGATTGGCAGTTTCAAACTATGTGGCTCAAAAAGCAGAAACCAAGGGCCATTTGGGGAAGCTGAAGGCAGCTACTTAAGATCAAAGCCATATGGAGATACAGGCCTTGCTAGTAAATTCTGCAGCCTGAAAGGGCAAAGGGCCATTTGGAGAAGCAAGGGGCAGCTCTTATCATCCTTATTAGTTGCTGTATGCCCAGGACAGGGCTAGCTGGAGTGGTCACTTGAAGGGAAACTTACAGCTAAGCCAGGCAGGATGATGAGGCACCAAATATAGCTTCTTTTACGCCATTAAAAACTCCTTCATATCTGCAATAGAAAGAGTGGCCTTGGCTTTCCCAGCTGAAGCCAGGTGGGTGCATAAGGTCAATGGTGGTTTGAAACTGTATTACCCCTGAAAATCCTGTTCTTAAAGCTAATCCTTTCCTGTGGGTGTGAACCTATTGTAAGTCAGGCCATTTGAATAGGTTGCTTCAGTTAAGCCATGGCCCAGGGTGGGTCTTAATCTTCTAACTGGAGCCCTTTATAAATGGGATGAATACATAGAAAAAGAGGGAGAAAGCCACAGAAGTAAGAAGCTGAAAGCAATGAAACCTGGAAGAGAAGGGAGAGACCAGCAGACTCTGCCATGTGCCCTGTCACGTGGCAGAGGCACCCTGGATCGCTGGCCCAGCCTTCGGGAAGAAAGCATCACCTTGGTGATGACTTGATTTGGACGTTTTTCTCAGCCTCAAAACTATAAGCTTGTAAGCTAATAAATTCCCATTTTATGCTATCTGCTTTGAGCAGCTTAGCAAACTAAAACAAGGTCACACAACTGAGCACAATTAGAACCTGCTCCAAAATTGCAGTCAGAGAAGGCAAGAGTTAGAAGAACTCAGAGATTACCTATACTGTGTGTAACCGTTGGCCAATTTGATGTAATTATGAATTCCAAAAATATAAGTGGATCATGCTTGTAAACTGATCTGTTAATCTGGGCATGGTTGAGTTATGATTAGGGTGTTGAGCCCCACCCCTTGGTGGGTGGGGAATCAAATATAAAAGGCATGGCAAGAACAGTTTTGAGAAGCAGTTTCTGAGAAGCAGTTTTGATGTTGGAGAAAAGGCCCCAGAAGAAGAGAAGTGAGCCGTTCGCCTGACAGTCTACAGCTGACCTTGTGGAGGAACCAGAGGAGCTAAGCCCGGAAAGAAACGTAGTCCCAGGAAGAGAGGAACATAAGAAGCCTGAACCCTGGCAAACGTTGGCAGCTGTCTTGCTCCAACATGTGGCAATGAACTTTGGTGAGAAGAAACTTAATGGTTTATGGCCTGGTATCTGTGACTTCTACCCCCAAAAAAATACCCTTTATAAAGACCAACCCATTTTTGACATTTCACATTAGCACCCTTTTGGCTGATTAATACATTGTGTAATTTTCTTATTTTGCAATTGAGGAAATCGGTCCCAAGTAACTGTGACTTGTGTAAGAAAGAAGTGCATTAACAACCTGATTTCAATCTGGTGCTTTTCTCCTTTCACCACACTACATTTAACTCTAAAAATGCACAAAAATAAAGAGTGGTTATTTATATATACAAAACAATAATAAATTGTGGAGCCCTACTATGCACCAAGCCCTGCCAAGGCTCTGTTGATAGAGTGGTGAATAAGAGAGATGCCAGTTGGCTCCTCTGGAAAGCAAGTGCTGAGACCGAGTTAAGAATGTCTGGGTGAACTGGGGTGCAGGGTAGTGAGATAAAAGAGGAGAAGGCAAGAGTGGGCAGGGGGAGCCTCAGCCCATGATACAGATCCGACAGATTCAAGAGGGAGCTCCAGAGCAGGCTGCCCATGAAGGGCGTCCCATTGAGGTAGAAATGCCGAGGCCCATCAACGCTCTCTGTGCTCAGCCATTGCCTGGAGGCTGCTGAGAGAAGCCTGGTGTGGGAAGGAAAGCTGAGGTGGTCCCTAAGGAGCTGCGACTGGATGCTCTCAGCTAACTGCACTCCATGCAGCTGAATGGCGAGTTCTGTCTTGAAGGGATTTGCAGGCGGTGGTCCCCATCGCTTGCCCAGAAACATGGCCATACTCTCAGGTTCTGGTTCACGCTCTATTTCACAGAGCTCAGTGTAAGGTACTCGGGAGAGCAAGAACCACGCCGTTTGCTTCTTTACTCTCTTCCACCCTATCTAAGTTCATGGTAGTTAGGTGGCTTTGACTTTTCACTCACAAGCTCACTCATTCATTCTCTCAGCCCATATTTATTGGGCATATATCCTGTGATGGGTATTGGTCTGGGCATTGGAATTAAATGCAAAGATCAAACAAATGTTAACCCTTCCCTTAAGATGCTCTCAGCCTAGATAGAGAAGACATATTTAAAGAGCAATAGTGAGTGCTGAAGAGGGATTTGATGATGATGATAACAATGATGACAACGAAGGTGCTGATGATGAGGGATGGAGACGGTGATGATGGTGGTGGTAGTGGTATGAGTCATAGAGCGTTACGTAGAACAATTTAAGGTCAGCTCCAGCTTCTATGGAACTGATTCTTGAAGGCCATGGGAGAAAGGGCATCCCAGGTGAAAGGAACAGAACAAGCAAAGGGACAAATGTGGGAGAGGCAGATTTACAGAGACCAGAGAGATTCAACTCTCTAGAATTGAGTGAATGAAGAGGTAATGTAAAGTAGGGAAAACTGGAGCTAGATGCCTCAATGGACCTGTGCTCAACTCAGTTGGGAAGGGGGGCATTGATGGGTTCTAAGCAGGACAGTGGCTTGGCCTGAGCCAGGCACTAGGAAAACACCTCTGGCTGGAGTGTGAGGGATGGGTTGAAGTAGAAATGAGGCCAGGGAGGCAGACCAGCTCAGGACTGAGGTTGGAGGGGCAAGGCACAGGGGGTGTCGCCGTGTAGCAGAGCAATGAGAACAGGAAGCCTTGAGGGGAGTGTGAGAAGCAGCTAGTAGCCTGTTGACAGGTGTCTGGGGACCCACTAGAGAGCTCTCTCCACGTTGCCTGAGCAACGGTATCACGTGGAGTCCTGTCCTGGGTGATGCTGGTTTTACATAAATTGGCTTAAAGAGGGAAAGCAGAAACGTGATTACTGAACACGTGCCCAGCATGTGTGTAGATCACCTAATTGAAAGCTTGAGGCTGCCTAGAGGGCGAGGCATGATTACCCTCAGGTTACAGACAAGGAACTGAGGCACAGAGAGGGTGAGTCATTTACCAAAGTTTCACAGCTTTTGAATGGCAGAGCTGGGACTTGTACCAGGGCTGTCTGACACCAAAGGCTTCAGAACTTGGCTGTTATTGCTCACAAATTCCACCAGTTGCTCCCTGGGATGAAAGCTGGGGATAGACTGACCTCACAGGGCTAGGATAACCATGCATTCCAGGAAAGAACCCTGCATACCATAATTTTTTTTTTTTTTTTTTTTGCCATTTTCAGGCACTAAGAATTCCAGCTGCACCCCCAAAACAGAGGCAGCAGTTTTCAGTGGAATTTCTTACAGACCTTCAGTGAGCCTTTCCCTGACACTTAAGTGAAACAGTAAGTACTGCTGATCATCTGTAAACAGATCCTCTGAAACTGTAGGATCTAGCAACTCATTCATTCATTCATTCAACATGTATAGAGGATCTACTATGTGCCAGGCATGTTGCTAGCTCAGAGTCTTGGGAGATGATTGTCACATGGTCTCTGGCCACAAGGAGAGGCCAATTCATAGCAGTGGGGGAGACAGATGCGCAACTATCCTATTACCTAGCATGCTTAACTCTGCCTGGGGGTGAGAGGGAAATCACAGGAGCCTTCCTAGAAGAGGTGAACATCTAAGATGAAAGAGCAGGACTTGGTCATGTGTTTAAAGGTGGAGGATGTTCTAGGCAGAGGAAACATCAAGTTCAAAGACACCAAAGCAGGAGAAAGAATGGGCTGCCTCCAGCTCCAGGGCAGACCTATTGACACATATGCGAAGGCACATGCTCTCATCTCTGTCTGCCACTGTCTGCTAATACTGGGTGTGCCAGAACCTGATGTTTTGGGGCATTTATCTCAAAGTTTCCTCAAAGTATGGACTCTTAAGTTCCAGGCTCATGTGTTTCTTCCCAGAGTCTGTATTTTGTAGTCTGAGTGAGCTGCCTACAATCAGTCGGATGTCATCAGTGTTCAGAAATGTACCATCATCTTGACAGCCAGCCTTAACTTCTGAAACATTTATGAAACGTGGCATGGGCCCTTATCCACCCTCTAAAATAGTTAGCTGGCAAAGGTGAAGCAGACCTGCAAAGAGTGGGCTGCAGGCCTGTGCTCACACGGGCTCTACTCTCCACTGAGGAGCTCTGAAAACCAGCTCTTTTGTTAGAAATCAAATTTTAATACAAAGAGTAAATAATTCATTGATGAGGCTGAGTGCCTGAGAAACTCAGTGGAAATCCCCGAGGTTTTGGTGCAGTGACTCTGTAGACCCAGCTCTTTCCACCAAGTTCAAAGAGAAGTGCTGGTTCAGAGTATGGGCTCTGGAACCAGGTTGCCTGGGTTTGAGCCCATCTCCACCACTAACTAGCTGTGATGAAGATCTTCTATTTGTTTCTGCAGACCACTCTCCACCTTTCCCCAGCCTGCTTTGTGCTCAAGAGGCTGAATTCTATGGACTGCAGCAATAGGTGCCCTTGACCTCTAGCTTCCCCTTGGGTTCAGCTCATGTGGATGCCCAGCAGAGACTGCAGGAACACAGAAGAGGGAGGTTAAGGAAACTACTCCCCCAGCTCCCTCCCAGATGGATTGCTCTGGGCTCAGCCAAAGGCCAAGTATCCTCCGTGGTGGCCTCTCCGTTTAGCACTTTCCATGTTTTGGAAACCACTCCCTTCTCTTCACTTGTTCACACCTAGTGGTGGAAACAGCTCTCCATGTTACCAAACCCAGGTACTCCACCATCCCTTGTTGCTTTCCCTAAACCCTGCCCATACATTTGTATCAGGTTTAAAAATCTAAAACTGCCATATTTGAAGATCAAAATTCAAAAAATTAAAATATTAGTAATTTCATATGATTCAACCTAATAAATGGTCCTTTCATTAAACTCTCCTCAATTAACCAGTTTGAGTGTGTTATCTATTCCCTCCCATAACCTTGGCTGATACAGATGTGTGACCTTGGAATAGTTCCTTAAACCCTCTGCCCTTGGTATCCTCATCTATAAAATTGAGATGATAGTAATAGTACCTACTTCATAGCCTTGTTCTAAAGATCAAATAAGTTGAGGTGCAGAGGGAAGATAAAACACACCTGGTGAGCACGTGCTCAGCAGGTGTTGGGGGAGGGGATAGCATCCATCTGAGATAAAAGAGTCAGGAGACTGGCCTTGAGGGCCCACCATCTGGGCAGGAAGGAAAAGAGATCCTCTGTAATCCTCAGTGGAGAAGAATGGAAAAAATGTACATTTACGTAGTTTTTGCTGCTTAGAAAGTTCATTCATATGTCCTGTTTTAATCATTCAATCTTTCAATTAAAAATCCATTGAGTGCCTACTACATGGCTCCATGCAGCATGTCAGGTGCTGGAAACTCAACAGTTTTCCTCCACCACACACACACACTCACACACTCATCTCCAGGAGAGGACTCAAAAATCACATGGCAGAGCACTGAGAAGTGCAATGATGGGGGACGTTGAGGGGACAAGGGATCCCAGATTCAGAGAATTAGAGGGTGACTTCTCCCAGAAGAAGCTGTCTGATCTCTCATCTGAGGAGGAGTGGAAATCAGGCAAAGGGTCTGGGTGATGGAGGGAACAATGTTCTTAAGACAGGGAAGAAAAGCATGTAAGAAAGATAAGAAGCCAGATAATACGGCACATATAGGGGAATTAGAGGAGTTGAGTGTGGCTGGAGTATCTCCTTAACACTTAGGTCAGTCGCTGGTCCACATTAGGTGCTTGACAACTAATGAAGGGACACAAGCTATAGCCACACCTCTCCATATGCAACTCAGTCATTTCGTCATTGATTTACTCATTCAACAGATCTTTGTTGAGTGCCTGCTATTTGCTTGGACCTGTCCAGATGCCAGGGCTGCGTCAGTGAACAGTGTAGATATGTTCTTCATTCTCATGGAGAGCCACTTCCAAGCCTGGCTGAGGATAAGCCTGAGTGAGTGGCCAGATAGTGGCAGCAGGAGGAGAACCAGTGCACATCCCTGTCATTGGCCCTGACAGCTAAGGGTGGGTTCCTCTGGGGGTGGCTCTTGTCTGAGGGAGCCAGTGTCAAATCTGAAACTGTCTCCCCAATCAATTGGAAGCATCATAGTCTAGAGTAAGAAGCAGGGAACTTGGATTCAAAGGACCTCATTTAACCCTGGCTTCCCTATTTACTAGCCGTATGAACCTGCATAGGTTGCTTCACCTCTGAGAGTAAGTCTTCTCATTGCAAAAATGGCAAAAATCACACCCCCTTACTGTATGGCCATGCATGGCACATAGTAGGCACTCCATAATTTGTAGTTTTTATCATTAGGGAACCGGAGTTTTCATTTCCCTTCCATTGACCACAAGCCTATGTTCCACGTTGGTGGCTGGAAGGCGCTGTCCCAGGTGCTGATGTTTCATGGCTGCTGGGGATCTCCAGGCTCTGTCGAGAAGAGAAGTCTTTGAAGCAGCATCTATATATACCTGGGTGATACAGAGATGTCCTCACCGGGATGCCCCATCGAGGAATTTCCCCATGACTCTCTGATTGTGTGGTGGTAGGATACCCAAACTGCAAGAGGAAAACTGTGGGGAAGTATCAGTTACTAGAAGACTATCCTTGAAAACCCATCACAGTGATGGGAAGCATCACAGTGAGAATAATAATAGAAAAGAATGATAACAGCCACATCACAACAGTGGGAGTGATATTAAACAGCAAGAGGCAGAATAGCATGGCAGTTAAGAAGCGCGGGTTGCAGAGGCAGAGTAGTTGGCTTCAAATTCTAGCTGTGTGACCTTTAACCAGTTACTCAAATTCTCTGGGCCTCAGTTTTCTAATCCACAAAAGAAAATCAAAATGGTACCTATCTCATAGTGGTGTTGCGTGGATTAGGTTGATGACTATATGAAAGGCATTTGGATGGTGTGTGGCTCGTAGGAAACACTCAATAAACATTAGCTCTTAGCACAGTATGTACCTCTTAGCACAATCGTTAAGCAGCCCTGAGTGAGGCATTTTGCATTCATTATTGCTAAGCATCCCAACAGCATGTAGCAACCAATTACTAACATCAATTGCACTTACTCTATGCCATGCTCTTTACAGACACGATAGTTAATATTACGCAGTTAATATTACAAAAATAGGTTCTCTTTTCTCTTCATTTTACAGATGAGACCCAGAGGGCATAAGTACCTCATTTTGAACCTCGACCCGCCTGACTCCTGATCCTCTGGGCTTGAATGTTCTCAGTGAAGCTGTCACCATCCAAGAAAGTGCAGATGTTTCTTTGTTCTTTCTTATTCCAGATCCTATTTGCTAGAGTGAGGGCTCCCTTTCAACCCCGTGGACTTCTGGCCCCCTCTCTTTGGAGGCAGGCCCATGGCCTGAAAGGAAATAGGGGTGCGGTATCAGTTGGCATCATCTTACAAGCTACTGCGCATCCAAAAGGGGTGTGTTGAGAATCACCCACATCTCTTCATTCTCTCCTAGAATCATCTCGCTTCCACCTGGCCCCTAGAGAGGACATTCTCCACTCAAACCTTCCTTCTACTCCTGATGTTCGTCTGTCTTCCTGGTTCTGACCCTTGGGCTGGCTCTACCCCTTGCTTGCTGTGTGACATGCACCAACTCACTTCCCATCTCAGAGCCTCATTTCCTCATCTGTGAATTGGTAAGTGGGGTCAGTGCCCAGATTACATCTGCTGGCATCAGTGAAAGGCAAAGGACACTGTGGATGCATGTTTGGTAAACCGTCAAGTTCCACTGTAGATAAGACATCATTATCACCCTCTCCTATACCGTAGAGGGGAAAAGGACTATCAGAAGGCCCCTTTCAGCATGTGTTGAGGCCCCAAAACAAAGGAAGAGTTTTCCCCCATCCCATATGTTGCTGCAAAACCTGTTGCTGTCCCTGGTCAGCTTGCTCCAGTCACACTCCATTGTAGCTCATTTCCTCTAATAAACTGTGATTTCAAAGGTGTTGTCTCCAAAAGTGAGATGCCCAAGGCAATCCATTGACATGTTGGGAGAAAGTATAAATTCTTATCTTTCAAATGGAGATGCTACGTATGTTTACTGTGTCCGTAAGTGCCAGTGCGATTGTTGATATGCACGTGCATACACTAATGATCAGGAGAGGCAACAGAGCAGGCGGCTCATCCCGTCTCTGCCACTTCCCTGTCTCGGCTAAAGTATTTAATCTCTCTGTGCCTATTTTATCTTTTGTAAAATGGCAATAATAAATGCCCACCTCACAGGTGAGAATGAAACAAGTTTATACATGCAAAATGCTTAGAACAGAGTTTGGCACATAGTGAGTGACCTGTGTTTGCTCTTTTTACTATTATATAATGTGTGCTTTGGGGGGTGAGGGGTTGATGCTAGTTCAGGCTTTTGTGAGTTTGCCCATGTTATTCCTCATCCTGAAATACCCTTTCTTTTGCTTGACTTGACTCAGGCATCACCTCTTCCAGGAAGCCTTCCTTTCCTGCCTCAGGTAAGAATAGTGACCCCTGTGGCTATTGGGACTACCTCTGGGGTTTATAGCACCTTCTACTGCCTGACAGTGGAGTCTTTGGAAAAGACAGGACCTCCCGTTCTTGGCATGGGGACTGGCACACAGTGGATGCTTTCAGTACATGTGCGTTAAAATAAACCAAACTGTTTGAATTGGAAACAAAACTGCTCTTAACTTCAAAGCGATTTGCCTAGCATAGCCCACGTGCCTAGGGGGAAACTTTTGCCAGCCACATAAAGAGAAAATTAGCAAGATCTCCCCAAGAGGAGGCAGCTGAGATTCTTCCCTCCAAAGAGCAATTAATTCCACCCAGGAATCAATCCCTGACAAGCCTCCCAAGGAGACCATCAGCCAACCATGGTTACCCACTGGCAGGAGCTTCTTCCTGTGAAGGTCCCATGGAGTCACTGCTGCCTTCTTTTCTCCTGCACAGCAGTTTGCCTGAGCCTGAGGGATGGCCAGCAATTACAGGAGAGTAGATATTTCAGCAGGACAGAAGCAGGCTTCTCAACAGCCAACAGGAAGCCGTTTCTCCTCCCTTTAAACTGTTTGTTAAAATTCAAGGTTAAACCCAGCAAGGGAATACAATTTTCTGCCTCATCCTCCAATTAGCCAGCTATGTCAATGATGAAGTTTTCCTTGCTTTAGCAAAACCTCTGAATAAACTGGAGGTAGAGTGCTTTCCCTCAGGAGACCATGGGGTTCCAAGCTTGGGATCAATCAGATCCAGATCCCAATTTTGCCATGAACTAGCTGTGTGGCTTCAGGCAAATAACTTCAACTTTCTGGGCTTCAAGTTCCAGAATATGAGGATGGCAATACCCACCACATGTTGTAGGAAAGCTTCCATGAGATGAAAAATATGGAAGTGTATATCTCACTGGCTGTACACTGAAGCAATCAACACACTTGCTTGCCCCAAAAACCATTCCTCCCTTTTTCTCTATGACAGAACCCCCATTTGGCTCAGGTAGTAGGTGGTCATGGATAAAAGGATATATGTCTTTCCCCAGTCCAGGGTGTGAATTCTGATTCATCCATGCCATCATGGAAACCCTATTCCACTTCCAGGACTGGTTTAAGAAAGAGTATATGGCACAGTTTTCTGGCCAATGAGACATGAGAGAAAATCTGCTGGGGGTCTTCTGAAAAGAGCATCCTCTCTCTCAAAAGGAATGCCTCAAGAGAAAGGACATAACTGTAATAGATGTTTTCTTTTACTGGATGTTGGTGTCTACCTGTGATGTCTGGAAGTGTTGCAACTATTTTGTGACCATGAGGGAATAAGTCTGAGAACAAAAGCTACCACACAAAGATGACAGAGCAAAAAGGTAGAAAGAACCTGGTGCCATTGAGCCACTGAATTAAGCAACACTGGTTCCACCCTATTTCTGAACCCATCCTAATATCTGGTTACATGAGGTGATTAGTGCTTTTTATTGTTGAAGCTACTTTTTAAAAAATTTACTTTGAAAGAAGAAATGTTACATCAAAAATATAGGGGGATTCCCATATACTCATCCCTCCCTCTCCCACACTTTTCCCTATTAACATCTTTCATTAGTGTGGTACATCTGTTAAACTGATAAACACCTATTGAAGCTACTAACCATGGTCCATAGATTATATTATAGTTTACATTTGGCACCGCACAATTTTATAGGTTTTGACAAAATGTATAATGGCCTGTGTCTGTCATTGCAGTGCCATACAGTACAATTCCCAAAATTGTCCTCCATTTTATACCATTTTGTCTCCAAAATGCCCCATATTATACCTATTTTTCCCTCTCCCTCCCCTCAGAACCTCTGGTGGCCACCTCCTTTATATCATGTTACCAGTGTGAAGCTACCTTAAATGAAACCGTCTATACATACAGCTGAAATCGCCCTAAGGGAAACACCACCAAGAATGAGAGATCAGAGTTGGGGCATATTTTATCACGGGAACGCTTCAACCGTCCCTCAGCCCAGCTGACCGGCAGCCCACAAATTAATTAGCACCTACTATTAATGAACACGCACTATGCATGCATAACTTTTTCCCGCAAGGGCTTACCATGTCATGTAAAGAGGGGAAGGAGATACCCAACCTCCCCAGACACTTTTCTTCTCAAGCCATTTTGAATCCAAGACACAAGTGACAGCCATGCTGGTGGTGCTGCTGCTGCTGCTGCTGGTGGTGATGATGCTATCTGTCCCACCGCGGTCTTCAGTTTCAGACAATGGGGCCTACTCTATCTAATTTAAATGGAAGAGGAATTTGTTAAAGGTTGTCAGGAGCTCACAGAATCTCCAAGGGAACCCGAGCCTGGGGCCTGGAGCCTGCACACCCAGGAACAGAGTCCAAATCACCTCCTGGCCCTGCTCCTGCTCTCTCGGACCTCCTGGCCTCTGGGACAGGCCCTGCAGATGCTGCGTCCTCGGGCACTGCGGGCTCTGAGACCCGGATGCTCCCCGCTCCCCTCCGTGTGGGGCCTGCTTCCCTACCTTGTTTCTCCCTAAACAAGGCCTTGCATGGCTGCATCTAATGCCTGAGCCTAGGCAATATTCCTGGCTTCCAGGAAAACCAGGAATTTGATTTCTGGCTCCTACTTGGGGAGGAGAGAGTCATAATGTGGGAAATTCCTTAAATACAAGAAAGGCATTAAAAAAATGTTGAGTGATCTGACAAAGGTTCATTTTAGCATCTACTCGGAGTGTTGGTCTAGCTGGAAAACTCCTTTTGGACCAGCTGACGTTGGGGATGGTGTGGCCACCAGAAGTCTGGTTCAGGTCTCGGCTCCACCAGCAACCAGCTGGAAGCAAATCACTGCAGGTCTATTGGTGGAGGCCTGGTGAGCTCCCCCGAGACTCAAAGGACTCATCCTTCTGCATTTTGAACCCCAGACTCATGCCTCCCTTCGCGGGCTCAGAATCAGGGAAGCTGAGTCTCAGTCCTGGCTTGGCCATAGACCAGCTGGGTGACCTTGTGAAGGTCACTGAATCTTCTTGGGCTGCAACCTCCTCATTTTTTTAATGATGAGTTGGACCAAATGGTGTCTAGGATCCCTCCTGGGCTGATGCCTTCAAGTCTCCATTCCCCACCCCTAAAAACATCTTGTCCCACCTGATGACTTTCCAGAGTAGCTCTGGTTTCTGTAGCAATAATTCCCCATTTAGTGTTGTTCCCTTTAGCAGGAATCACCAAAAAGCACTTTCTCCAATGAAATTTAATGCTCAGGCATTAGTAAAATTGCATCAAATATTTCCCCAATTAAAAGTGACCGAGAAGCATTTTGCAAACCGAGAACCACGTCAACACCTTCTAATAATACAACAGTCTCTCCCCGGAGGTGTGCCCGGCTGACTCACCCAACCTTGGAAGCCTTGCAGCTTGGCCTTGACTGCCAGCCTCTGCCAGCCCATGCGCGGCACTCCACCCACCTCCAGCATGTCCTGGGCATGCCCCTCCACACTGGCTCCCAGGGAGAAGGCGCTGACTTCTTTCTCTCTCTCCCAGGAAAATGCAAGGGTCATAAACTTACACTTGTGTCTCTGGGGAACCTGGCCCTTGGCCTTTCAGGAACATGTCAGAAAGGCTAACCCTTCCGTTCCTGCGTTCAGGAGGAGACTCCAACTTCACAGACCCCCCCACCTCCGCAGTGGCTGGAGCCTGGGTGTCAGCCCCGACATTCCTGTTTAACCACAGACCTGTTTCTCTCTTTCTCTTTCTGAGCCTCAGTTTCCCTATCCTGCAAAATACCTGCCACGAAGAATGGGCAAAGGAATGTGTTCTGCCTTCCCTAGCCCAGTGTGCTCAATAAGAGTAAGTTCCCTTTTTCTTTCAATGCCCTCTTGTTACCTGGTGCCCCCTTCCTTTTCCAGGGTGCTCCCCAGTGTGCCCCCAGTGCCTGGACCTGTCTTCCGGAGTCTGTTTCCTTCCAGCCCTTACATTCCAGGACTGGAGCCCTCACACGTGTCTTTTGTTCACCCTCCAGGGCCCACATCCTGCCCATAATCAGAGGAGTGACCTGACTAAATCAGCCAAATGGACAGCCCAAGCCAATTTCCGAATTGTACAACGTGAATTACATCAAGAATGAGCTTTCGCTTCCGGTGGTGAGACCTTACCTCCAGGGAGCCGGTGCTGCGGGCTCCACTTAGTTTTCTGCAGCTGGGCGCCCCCAGGGAGCTGACGACCCGGAGCTGGGCTCACTGTGCCTGAGGGGCTGTGGCCCACACCCAGCCCACCTGACGGCCAGGAGGCTGAGACCAGCCCACTGCTCTGCCCTCAGCTGCTGGGAGCCTCTGCGGAAGGGGCCCTGGCTCCCGGCACCCTCCTCTCCTGTGAAACGCGGGTGTCAGGGGTGCATTAGCTCACTCAGCCATGGCTTCCGCCTAGGAAAAGGTTCCCACTATCATGCCTATTGACAGGAAAGGACACTGAGACCCAGCCCGAGGGCAGAGAGCGGCTAAGTGGTGGAGCCAGGATACGAACTTCCCAGCCCCAGCCACCCCACCCAACTCTGCAGGTGGTCAGGCGAACTCTGAGAGGAGAGAACACTCCGGAACTCCAGCCTCAGAAGCAAATGTCTTTATCCTGAAAGGGTCACTCTAGGAGAGAAGTGGAGATCCAGGGCTCCACACCCACACACCCCGGCGACGCCAGCGGCAGTTGGGCTGAAGGCCAATGTGTGGTATTAATAGTAGGGTGGTTTATAGAAAAAATACACCAAATGCAAGCCAGGGGCCATAGCTAGCAGCAATATTTTGATGATGTCCTTTCATAATCTGTAACAAAATTCCACAATGCAAGGGTGTAGGTAGAGCGGTGCTATATGGAATTCTGCATGCCGTGCATGATGGTTTTGTAAGCATTCCTGCATCCCATTCCTGACTTTGTCACTGGGCTGCCCTTGGATGCAAGGACCCACCCTCTCTGCAGCCCAGCCCCCCTACCTGTAAAACGGTCCTAATCCTCTATCCCGAAGGTAACAGCAGTGAGGACTAAATTAACAAGGTATGTGAAGGGCTTAGCAGGTCGCCGGCCACACAGAGCCTGCTGTTGAAATCTCTGCTGCCCTCGAATCGTAAGGCAGGCTCAGCCAATCTGCTTTAAAAGGGAAGGATTTCCTTACAGTTTAAAGGTGCATTTTGCCCCCAAGTCTTCCCTCCGTTTGCCCACTCTTTCCCCACTGCTTCCTCTTCTCTCTCCCTTGTGGAAAGAAAGGTGCTCCTTTAAAACAGAAGGAAAGGCCATTCTGGGCATCCTCGCGTTCCTGCTCCCACCAGCCGCTGTTGCTATGGTAACCCACAGGCCTTTGCCTGCCTCTCTCAGCTGTGCTTCTCCCCTGCGCACTGGCTGTGCAGCTGGTCTTTCCCCTGCCCTAGGGATGCCCCAGCAAGCCACGAGTGGGGTTCCCCTATTCATTCTCGAGTTTCCCAGCTCGCCCTCCCACCCTGTCCTCCCCACTTTCCTTGTCTTCTGCTCAGGAGGCACAGAGGACCATTCTGCACAGCTGCCCCCCGCGGGGGTGACGGCACTCATTCATCGCTCTGCAGATGTGTGGGGCACCCGCTGTGTGCGGCACTGTGCCAGACAGAAACTGGCCACCGCGTGAGTGGATGAAGAGGATGCCTTGTTGTATAGATGGGGAAACCAAGGCCCAGAGAGGGGAGGAGACTGCCCCAGCCCTGCAGACAGTGTCCTGGTGCTGAGTACTGCGCTTTTGTTTTCATCAGCCGTGGCCAGCAACCAGCCACACGCAGGCCCAAGCTTTCCGTCGAACCATGGGGCCGTAGGTAACGGGCTGAGCTGGCCACATTTTCAAGAATCCCCACCCTTCTGGTTGCAGCTGTGGGGTCAGGGATGTGCTCTCGGCACACCCAGGGCAGGCCTTCCCCTGTCTGCCCGCTACAGCAGGCTTCTGGGGGTGCGTGGAGCCTCCCCGCCCGCCTGGCTCGGTACCACTGGCACAGCTGGAGCGTTTGTGGCTGCAGCCAGCTCCGCGGCCCTCACCTGCCAGCTCCATCTGTGCGCTGACGTCACCTGGGCCTGCCGCTATTCCCCCTGGCGTTTCCTGCTTATTAAAAGGCAAACTGTGTCTTTCTCTCCTGCACCACTGAGAGGTTTGCTCAGCAGCACAGACTCGGCCGCTCAGGAAAAGGAGCCGAGGAGGGAGGGAGGCTGCACCCTGTAAAGATTAATGTGGAGTGAATCCTCAGCTCTGACTTCCCAAAAGGGAGCTGGTTTGAGAGGCATATGGACACTAAAAGGCCGTCATGGCTTAATAAGGAGTGCTTAAAAATCACCACCCATGGCTAATGACTCACCCATAAAGGGGGGACTGGGACAAATATTGAGTGAACACCTGCCGTGTTCACCATCCTCATCCTCGTTGCTTCATTTGAGTTCCTACTATGTGCCAGGTACTTGACCAGACTCTTGAAAATTAGTTTCTATTTGTACATGCATGCTATCATCTCCACCCTCTTTTCCCTTTTCCCATTTTTCTGTTCCTCAAGGGCAACCACTTTCAAGTCTTTTGGCTGGTTTGTTTCATATTTACCTCCATAGTGATAGGTTACATATATATATATTTAACCAGGGGATCATCTTTACTTTGCCCTGACTTCCCATCAGCAGCCTATGTGCTACCTAAGACACCCACCAGCTCCTTCTGAGTTTGGGTCCCCTTTCCTAGTCCTGCACGTGTCCTGGGGCAGGCCTACCCTTCTCTCCCTTGGCCTGTTGCCCAGCGCCATGTGTGCTCAGATCTTGCCCTGCTGAACTGTCTCCTCCCCATCGGCTACCTTCCATCCCTGCCTATCACCTAAGAAACAGAAGTCCAACTTGGGAGGGAAGCCAAGTAGGAGCCCTTGACCTTGGACCCAGACTCAAGGGCGCTGAGTCTTGGAGCAGAGGAGCTGGCAGGAGGGGGAAGTGCACATTGTAGAGATTGGGGGATTAGAGGTCAAATTTTAAAATATTGTCTTGAGGATCTACTGGGCACAGACACTGGCTAAGCAACTCCTACGAAGGAGGTACAATTATTCCCATTTTGCAGATGAGTAGATAATGTATTTATCTACCTTGCTTGGTTTGGGGGCCTTATCTATTGACCTTCTACGATGGAATTTAGCCCTCTTTCGTCACCCCCTACTCCCACCACATACACACTTCTCGCCTTTAACTTCCCAACAGGGTAATGTGGTCATTTCGTTTGGATCAGGAGGCAGTTTTACGTCATCATGACTATGTGAATGCTGTACAAAGTGGCTGGTGGTGTGTGTTTGGTTTGCCTTGTGAGGTGGCCTTGAGATGCACTGCTCAGATCTAGCTGCAGGAGCATAAGGGACTGACAACCCGGCTGCTGCCCTCTGGGTCCATCACGGTGTGAGCCGATGGGTGGGCATGGGGGCAGTACAATGCAGGCCCGTTCCTGGAAGACACAAAACTGCTCCAGTGGGCATCTTTGGCTTGAGGACTCCCCGTCACCCTGGCTGCTTCTGTCTTTGACTGCACTGCAGTCCTGCCATGCCCTCCTTCCTGCCCTCTCTCCTTCTCAGGGGCCATGCTTGCCCTGTCATCTGAAGGCTTCCTGCCTTCGTCTGATCTGTCGCCTTCATCCTTCACAGTTATTTCCCCATCACTCTCCTAAGCATCTCATCCCATCTTGGTGTCTGCTTCTCATGGGGCCTGAACTAACGTACCTGGAGTTCATCGTCAGCTCTCGCCCCACACCCTGTTCGGCCTGGTTTTTTTATGAGCATATCACTAATTCAATCCTGAACTCTCCCTGGTAAGTCAATCTCCTCCAAACATGTCCACACACATTAGGTGATCTATCAATTTCATCATGAAGGAAGCTCTCCTGGAGCCTGCTGACTGTTTCAGTCTGGACTGGCTGTCCTCTCCATCAGCTATGCAGCTGACCTCTTGGAATCTTCCTCTACCACTATCCTGGGGGTTCCCTTCACGTCTTCCTTGTGTTGGATTCCAGTTCTCTGCTTTACGTGCTGTTAGGATGGAATTGTGTCCCTAGTGTCTCGGGATGTGACCTTATTTGGAAATAAGATCATTACAGATGGAATCAGGCGAGTTAAAATGAGGTGGGTCCTGATTCCAATGTGATTATGTCCTTGTAAGAAGAGGAAATTTGGACAGACAGACAGACAGAGGGGAGATCGCCACATGATGACTGATGCAGAGAACGCCCTGGGATGCCAGCAAACTGCTACCGGAGCTAGAAGAGGCACAGGGCAGGGTCTTCCCCGTGGACTTCCAAGGAAGCCCGGCCTCGCCAACACCTTGATTCCAGACCTAACCTCCAGAATTGTGAGAGAATAAACTGCCATCGTTCTGAGCCACCCGGAGGCCAAGACACACGCCTTTCTCTTCTGTGATCCACCCCTCATTTAGGTGTAGCACATCCTCCAGCAGCTTCTCAAGGAAGAGTGCATAGGAGGTAAATTCTGAAAATGTCTTTAGTCTATCCTCACACTTTGATGGTAGTTTGTCTGGGCATAGAATTCTAAGTGGAAATTTTTTCCTTCAGAATTTGGAAGATTTTGCTCTCCCGTCTTCTTGCATCCAGTGGTGGTGTTAGAAGTCTGAAGACATTCTGGTTCTCAGTCCTTTACGTAAAGCTTGTGCCTCCACCCTGAAAGCATGTGACAGTCCTCTTCATCCCGTGCTCTGAAATTCCATGCTGCTCTACCTCGGCGCTGTTGCCCTGGGCCTTGGTGGGCCTTTTCAGACTGGTGACTCAGAGACTTTGATTCCGAGAAAGCAACTTGAATTTTTATGGGTGGTGTCTTAGTTTGCCACGGGGCAGCCAATGTTAAAGTACCAGAAATGGGTTGGCTTTTATAATGGAGATTTTATTTAGGGTCAAATCTTACAGTTCCAAGGCCGTGAAATGTCCAAATCAAGGCACCTTCAGAGATGCTTTCTCACCAAAGTCAGCTCCTGGTGAGCCTGGGGTCCTGCCACATGGCAAAGGTGGTGGCCGGTCTCTGCCCAGGTCCCTGCCTTCCCCTCCAGAATCTACCATCTCCTGGAGCTCGGCTGTGGGCCACCAGGCATGGGGCTTGTCTCTTTCTAGGCCTCCTCTCAGTCTCGGCTGCTCCGCTTTCTTCCTGAGTTCAGCTGTGAGCTCTCAGGCATATGGCTCATTGCTTCCGCCTTGAAGAGCTGCTCTGTGAGCCCAGCCTCTTGGGAGCTTTGTGCTTAAGCTATGGCTGCCAGTGATTCTCGAGTCCTCTCTCATACGGCAGGATCAAAAATGGTGGCTTCCTTTCTCTGTGTGTCTCCATTTATATAAGACCCAACAAGAGGGCAGAGACCCAACCTGACCTCCCTGATGTAGTCCCATCAAAAGCGATCTAATCAAGGGATCTAAAGTGAATCTAATGCACTCAAAGGGTACCACCCACAGGAACAGATTAGTTTGAGAGCATACTCCTTTGGAACTCAAAAAAGAACTTCGAACTATCACAGGTGGATTCCTCTCCCCTGTTGCCTCTGTTTTCCATGTTTGGAACTGCTTTTATTTAGATATTGGACCTCCTAAACCGGTTCTCCCATTTTCCCTGCTTTGTCTTTTAACTCTATTTTCCTGATTTCTCAACTTCATCTTGCAACCCCTAAGTTCAATTTTTCATTTCTTCTTTTACATACTTTTTAGTTTCCAAAATTTCTCTTTTGTTCTCAGAACATTACTTTTTATAGCATTCTCCTCTTTTTAAAACATCCTTCTCTACAAGAAAAGATAGTAATGACATTAGTGGCTAAGACTAGTGAGGATCAATTATTTGAAGTTTACCTCTCTCCCTGGCTTCTGCTTCTTTCAAGGGCACTGTTTTATTTTTTCTGTTTCTTTTGATAGCTTTCATATTAAGTGCATCCCCAAAATTTTTTTGGCTGATGGTAGTATTTACAAGTAGGGATGACTGGAAGTCTGAGCAAGAGTGTATATGTGGGAAGAGGGGAAGTTTCTGACAGTATTCCATGTTGGGTCTGGCTGAGAAATTACCTTGGGAAAGCCCAGATCTTTGAATCTTTGGTTCTTTTCTCTTGGGCTGTTTTAAGTTCCCACAGAGGACTCTCTTCACCTCTTTCTGGATGCCAACCGAGGAAGATCAGGGTTTTCAGCTTTTTTCACAGTCTATTGCCAGAACAGATTATATTTTAACAACTCCCTCCTCTGTATGACAAAATTAATTAGTAGTAATCATAAAAGGATCTGTAATAATCATTTATTTATATCTTTAGTTTTGAAACAAACTATTAATGATCAAAACAGAAGAATAAATTTGAATTTTAAAGATATTATGCAAATACGATAAAATATTTCATGTAAGACCTAAAATCTGCACTTACCAAACAAAAGTACTACACTCAGTTCACATTCTTTTACCTATTTAAATTTTAACCCTACTACAAATTCCAAGGGGTCACATCGAAATGACAAGATTGAGATAACTCAAGTTCTGTTTCAATGTCTTTCCAATCACTGTGCCCTCAATGTTTATTTTGAATCTCCTGTGAATATGCTGTACCACAGGGACAGGAAATACAAATCACACCCAATGCAAGCTCCAACAGATCTGAAATGTTGGGAACTCACTCTCAAAATCAACACACGTTGCTGAGTCCACATGCATTGGGGTTCTTCAGACGAACTTCCATGTAGATAGAATACACTGCTTATTAAAGGACAAGTAATAAAAATATGCTTTGACACTTACACCTGTATTTTCAAAATTCAACAGTAACCACACAAGTGCTTAGAACATAGGCTGATATAAAGTATTTTGTGGGGAGGGATATTTTATCACTGCCATTGTTTAGAATTGCCAATCCTTAGTGATACTAAAAAGCAGGCTGCCTTTTAATCAGCTTCGTAATTGTTAAATGTTCTGTAGGCACTGCATCTCCTGATTGCCTGCAGACTCTTCCACCTCCTGCCCTTGGTACTTGCTGCACCTTCAGCATGTAAACATGCCTGAATCTGCCTTTCCCATCATATGGCCCTTGGTGCCCTAAATCCACAGAATGCTATTCCCATCTTCTGCTGGAGAGGGGCAGGAGCATGCCCAGAGGCAGAAGGAAGCTGGAAGTCTATCTCCTTTTTGAACTTTCAAGAAACCCTCCTGTTTCTAGCTCCAAATCACCCTTACTTCCAAAGGTACAGTGCCACCAAGCCCAAAGGCTTTGGGGGGCTCTGCAAAGCTCATCAATTGTTTGTCAGCGCCGTTTTGGCTTACGGCTTAGCATCTCAGGTCTACTACATCGGTAACCTCTCATTCATCTGCTTTCTGGCTTCCAATCCCAAGTTACAAATTTCTCTTCTCCTTTTCTCTTTTGTCTTGAGAGTCTATGCCTCCTTAAAAATCCCTTTACTGTAATTTTTATGGGGTTTCAGAAGGGAGCAAATCTAAACACATGCGTTCAATCTGCCATCCCTAACCAGCCTTTACTGGACTTTAATATGCATTATTTAATTTCAATTTCACCATTAAAGATAAAATTAAAGATGAGGCAACTGAGGTCCGAGACCACACAGTGGTAGGTAATAAGGCTGGGATTCAATACCCCGCCAGTTTGATTCAAAATCTTCAGGCTCATTCCATTGTCTCCCACTGCCTCTCAAATTCCACAGCAGGAGGCTGAGTCCTGGTGCACTGAGGGGCGCCAGAAAGGTCAGGGGCACGCTGATGCCATGGAGGCAGGTCAGCTAGGATCAAAATGGTTAGCCCAGGACTTGGAGCGGGCAGGGCCGAGAGTCCAGGAGTTGAAGGAGCTCGGCCCTGGAGCTCCTGTAACTCTGGGTGACGGTTCTCTTAGATTTGAGACATTTGGGTTTTGCCACTAATCCAGTAACTGTGGCCTGGGGACAAATTGACTTGGACGGCCAAGGACAAAATCCCCAACTCCATGCCCTGCTCCCTGCAGACAGACCTATGAGCCGTCCCGTTGCAGAGCTGCAGGGACCCCCACCAGCACCAGCTTCCTCTCGCTCCGCCCTCGCCTGCCGAGTCCACGGCGCCTGGCCCTCTGCCTGGGCAGCCTCAGCACCTCCTACATTGCTCTCCCTCCCGGCTCACAGACCACACCCCGCCGACGTTCCCCAGTTCCTTCTGTCCTGCCTTTCCCTGTCTGTGGCTCAGCCCAGACTGCTCTTCCCTCAGTTACCTTTTACTGTTGGCTTGTTCCAAACGTTCGGTTTCTTTCACTTGTTCAGGAAACACGTACTGGACAGCTACTATGTGCCAGGTTCCAAGGTGGGCACCAGGGGTGCAGAGGTGAACAGACAGCAGAGTCCCTTCCCCCAGGAGGTGAAGAGAGTGTTTCTGTGAAATGTGGTGCAGAGCTGGGATGGAGGTGAAGAGGGTGTGCGGACGTTCAGGGAGTGCCCCCAGTGCAGCGAGGGGATTGCTGAAAGCTTCTCGAGGAAGCGCCATGTGAACTGTGAAGAAGGAAGAGCTCGAGGCATCCTACCCTTGTTCCGTGCTGAGAACAGGGGCACAACGTTTTTATTCATCCACCCACCCAAAAGCTCCCCACTGTGCTCGCAACTCCCCAAAACGGCCCCACCCAGATGAGGGCAGTTCTGGGGTTCTGGCACCACCCCACTCTGCTTCTGCATGTTCGTGAATCGCCCAGATTCACCCGACTCTCCCCATGGCCCGGGTGCAACAAGAGCATCACATCCCGACCTCTGAAAAGTCTCTGGAAAGCCCTCTACTCTTCCCACAAGCATGGAAGATGGCCCAAAGGTCCTAGGGAACCCGCTCTGGTGCAATGGAGATTGTGTGAAGGTCATGTCGGTGCAGCCACGCCGAGGGCAGATAACCCCGAAGGAAGCGTCAGAGCTGGCTTGTAACGCTGCCCACAAAGGGAGCATCCAGAATTCAAAGTGTGACCTTGCGTAAAACCCCACCCTGAGAACCTGCGGCCCCTGGACTGAGCCCCAGCTCCACGTAGTTAATTGGAAGCTCTTTCCTTCTGATGGACAGGTTGGCAGTGGTTAATTATCTCAATATTTGCTCTGGGTTCTGAGGATGTGATTAAAGAGGGGTTTTGGAAACAGTGATTTGTTTGTTCTCTGTACCCTAATTGTTTGCTAAGTGACTCACCGTAATTATATGTTACATCTCCGTACTCCCCCTGGTAATATTTACATAATATGGAAGCAAAACAAATTCCTCAAGTACTAACACAGTGGGTGAGGGCTAAGAAATTCCAGGAGGTATCACCTAAATTACCTACCAATCCAAAGCTTCAAACTCCTGGGTCACCCTGATTTTAGACAGTGGCTCAGGCAGAGCTTTGGAGCAGGTTTGCTTCATGTGGGCAATCGATGGGGTGGTTAAGACGCAGGCACGTGGCGTTAGGTGAGGCAGCGAGGTCTGGTATCGTGAATGTTAGCTTCAGTGCTGCCGGGACACTTGGTTCTTAAACCTGGTACTGCCCACCGTCCCTGAGTGGAACGGAGAACATGCTCAGGGGGTGCAGTTTGAACTTCTCTGTTGATCCAAACACTCTCAGGCTTATCCCATAGGCCAGGCCAAGGAACCCCCTGCCTTCCCCGCCCCCCTCTGGGGAACTTGCAGCCATGCTGGAGAAGGAACCTGCAGCTTACGGCTGACACTAGCATTTAACACTAGCAAATCTTCTGTGTGTTATTGTTTTTCCCCAAGTATGTAAATTGTCTCCTCAATAAGACTGGTAATGAAGAATTCATATTATTAGAATCCTTAATGATGTCTGGCACAGATATGTCGGGTGTCCACATGAAATACAGCTTCACCAGAGAGGGAGAAAGAGACAGGGGCCGAGACACAGACGGTTGGAGGGACAGAGCAGAGAGGCAGGCCCTCTACGGAGAAAGGACACGTGAGGCATCTGAGTCACTACTATTGTGCAATGGCCCACAAAGCAGAAGAGGACCTTTGGGCAGGTAAAGCTCAAAGTCAGAATTAAGACTGTGTTTTAGTCTGATGAAGAACAGAAAGCAAACATCCTGGCTCACTGTTGGCTTAAAATCAGCGCCCTTCTCGCAAAAGCACAGGACAAGCCTGGGCTCTGTTAATCTTTCCTCCAGAGTATGCTCTGGGTAACACCTTTGCATGCACACATTAGTCACTGGCTGTCACTTCTCTGGGGCGGAGGAACATGCTGCTGAGTAAAGCTTCACAAGAGGAAGCTTTAAATCAGACTTGCAGCTGCGGCTATGTGAGTCACAGACCAGGCCCCTGGGTCTCTCCTGCAGACAAGCTCCTTGGTGGAAATGTGCAAGAGTTGACTAACTGAAGGACGATAAAGTCAGGAGAGATGGGCCTTCTCCTTCCTTTAGGGTTATCTCACCCAGGTGGTCAAATAAGGCTCCCCAGGCCCCAAAGAGGATGTGTGATTCTGTCACTACATTGACCTGATCTTCTTGTGTTACTGTTTAAAAGACCACCGTGGTGGTGGGTGAAGATTATGGCTAATAGTATAAACCTAAGAATGCTCTTCTTTTACAAAGTGCTAAGAATATGGCGATACAAGGGGGAAATTACAACTAATGCAATTATGGATGATAGTTAACAGTAATATTGTAATATTTTGCAGCAATGGCAAGAAGATATTTTCTTCAGTACTAAGGGACAGCAATAGGGGGGCTATACAGGGGCATGGGATTTTTCCTTTTGGAGTAATGAAGACATTCTAAAATTGACTGAGGTGATGACAGCACAACTCTGTGAGGAAAATGAGAGCCACTGAGTAAACACTGGATTGTGCAAAGCATGGGGCTGGATAACACAGGGAATCCAGTGGTAGAAGATGGGCTGTGGTTAACAGGGCAAATATGAGAAAATTTTTTCCTGAATGATAATAAATATATAATACTAATATAGGGTATTAATAATTGGGTGGGTTGGGGGAAAAATACACTAAATGTAAGATATGGGCTATAGTTAGCAGTCATATTTTGATGATGGTCTTGTATAGTTTGTAACAAATGTTTCACAACAATGCAAGGTGTTGGTGGTGGGGAGATGAATGGGAGCCCTGTATGATGATATGCATGTTTGTTTTGTAAATTCACAAATTTTAATATATACTTATTGTTTATGTATATTCACATACGAATTATATATTTCAATAAAATTTTATTTAAAAAGAAAAGACTACTGTAGTTCTGCTCTGCTAAGCCCACACTGCTTGACCAGAACAGGTGGACACCCAAGATCTGGGATGTTCCAATGACTTTGGACTCACCTGCTACCCCTTCCTAACATATCTTTTCTATGATCCCACCAAACTGCTCAGTTATGCAAACACTGTATGCCCTTTCATACCTCTAACATCTGCCTCTGCTTTCCCCCCCAGGAGTGCCTGCTCATCCTTCCCTTCTCCCCCACACCCCAGTTCCCCAACTGGCTGGGACTCCCAGGCATCTTTCAGGACCTAAAGCTGCCAGCCACTCACTTCTCTGGGCTTCAGATGTGAACCTTGTGTCTCTCTGACAGCTCCTATCACTATATTAGAGTGATTTACTTACTTATAAGTCATCCCCCATTAATTTGTAAGTCCCTTGAGGACAGAGGGTCTATGTGGTGGACATTGTTGCTGATTGCCCACTGTTCCCACTATTCCTTCCCCCTGCTATGTAGCAGGATGAAATATGGGCAATTGATTCCACTATTGTGGTGATCTCATCCCCTTTCATGGTGATTGGTTTACAAACCCAGGGCTAAGCCAATAAGTGTGTGGCATTCCCCTGAAATGAGTTGTTGGCTCAGCAGTGGGCACCAGAACTCGCCAAATCAGAAGGAAGATAAGGGCTTTGCCCGTAGAGTTGGTGAAGAGAAACTCTCTCCCCACTGGCCGTGAATGAGGACGCACATGGACCATATGGCTCCTGGCAACTGTCCTTGTCCATAAGGGAAACCAGCCTCAGTGCACAGCCAGTCCTGGTGGCTGCCAAAGAAAGAGATGGGAGAACCTGCACCCCCAAGACACCACAGAGCCTCTGGATCCTCCAGCTATCCTCCAAGTTTCTAATTCTGCTAGCAATGCATTTCCTTACTGAGTAAGCCAGTCTGGTTGGGTTGTCTGTCATTCATAGCTGAAACCTCTGAACTGATACACTGCATCTTAGTCATCTCTGCCTCCCAGTGCCTAGCACCATGCAGGAAACAAGGAAGATGCTCAAAAATGAGTGTCAGCTTCAGGCACTCAAGTTCTGTTGGCTGGTTAAGGAAAAGAACGGGAAAGAGGAGAGAAGCCAGCTGCATGGTGAGTGAGACCCTCTAGGATCAAAGACAGATAGTAACATTCACCTCACAGAGAGTCAACAGTGGAGCCAGCATTCAACCTGGGTCCCCCTGGCTCCAAGTGCCTGACTTATCTCTACCAGACCCCCAGGAGAGTGCTATTAGATGCCCTGTGTATCCCTACTCAAGGTATTTCATTAGGAATTGCTTTAAAGGTGCATTTTAACACTGGCCAAAATAATAATATTTCATATTCTTCCTTGTACATCACCATCACATAAAAATATAAAACTCCTTGATCTTCATACAACAACCAGTCATATCTTCTCAGGGCTTCTGCTGATCCATATCAATGTATCAACATTGTTTTCATGTATTTATAATCCTATATTTTGCTTCCCTAAATTTCATTGACATATTAATCATTTCAAATGTCTGCAACATCATGGTAACAGCTAGATTATGCAATCTCTGGTGGTTGGGCATGTGCACTGTTGCTGGGTTATCAGTGGAAAAATCATTGGATTAATCCAATTGTATTCATAGAACAGCCACTGTCCTCAAGATGCTGACAGGCAGTATTTTATATGATGAGTAGGGGTCCCTACCACCTGTTGGGTGCATTTTGTTTGTAAGGAACTGAAACTCACCAAGCTTGCAGTGTGTGAAAGGGAACCAAGAACACTTAGGACTCAGGGGGCTGCTAAAAACCATCTCTACTTTCTGTGCTCTCTCTCCCCCTCGTTCTCTTTTCTCTCTCTTGGTCTCCCTGTTTCTCTCTCTCCCTTCTTCTTTTCTCTCTCTCTCCCTCTCCCTGATTCTCTCTCTCTCCCTTGTTCTCCTCTCCCTCTGTCTCTTTTCGCTCTTCCTTGTTTTCTCTCTCTATCTCTCTTTCTCTCTATCTCTATCTCTGTCTCTGTCTCTGTCTCTGTCTCTGTCTCTGTCTCTGTCTCTATCTCTATCTCTATCTCTATCTCTAGCTCTAGCTCTAGCTCTCTATCTGTCTCTATCTCTATCTCTATCTCTGTCTCTGTCTCTGTCTCTGTCTCTATCTCTGTCTCTGTCTCTGTCTCTGTCTCTGTCTCTATCTCTATCTCTATCTCTGTCTCTGTCTCTGTCTCTGTCTCTGTCTCTGTCTCTGTCTCTATCTCTATCTCTATCTCTATCTCTAGCTCTAGCTCTCTATCTGTCTCTGTCT
>JAQZBX010003349.1:6424-26144 GCA_029593785.1 Cabassous unicinctus
GTTTGTCTCCTTCTATTTTTTTTTTTTTTTTTTTAAAGATTTATTTATTTACTTGATCCATTTTAAACCCCTCTTCCCCATTTACTGTTTTGTTTCCATTCGCTGGGCAATTCTCTGTGTCTGTTTCATCTCTTCTCATCCTCCTCCTCCAGTCTTCACCAGGATTCGATCCTGAAGACCTCCGGTGTAGGAGAGAGGTATTCTAGCCATCTGTGCCACCTCGGCTCCTGGTTTTTGGAGCTTTCGGAGCATCTCGTCTTGTCTCTCTCCTTTTTACGTCATCATCTTGCTGCCTGGCTCCGGGGGCCTGGCGGCTCACCGGCACAGAGAGCCTGGCAGCCCATGCGCCTTCTATATATGTATTTTTATTTTACCGGGAGGTCCCGAGGATCGAACCCAGGTCCCTCCATATGGCAGACGGACGCCCAACCATTTGAGCCACATCCGCCCCCTGTCTCCTATTTTGATTCTATTTTGATTCTGGCCCATGGTTGCAGAAAGCCCTATGAGATGGTGATTTCACTAGTTCCTGCCTCTTACTTATGTCAACAGAAATAGAGTGATAACCAAGTTGTATGCACTTTTGAAGAACAACAGAAAAATATTACTAAACACTTTAGTCAATTCAAAAATATTTCCTGGAAAACTTTGGGTTAATATGCAGTGTTTGAAAAACCCAGCACAGCTAAGTACCCACGACACTGGCAAATCACCCAATTACTGGCAGAGAATGAAATCGTGTTTACAGAGAAACCTCCAGAATCTCTTCCCGTTTCATTCCTTCACCTCTTACTACTTGTGGCATGATTGCATTGCTTTTGGGGCCTGGGTCCACGTTTATCTCTTAGTGGATTGTTTTACCTGCCTCCCTTTCCCCTGGCCTCTCCAACCAGCATGGCTACCATGGGATACAAGAACTGCCTATAATTCTTTTCCTTAATTTTGAATCAGCAGCTGGTTCATGAATGTGCCAACAAATGCACAGAGACTCTGACATTCACAACAGTGGATAAGATTGGCCAACCTAGTCTGTCTGACCTTACTTGGGTGCCTAGGTCTGGAAACAATAGCTGTCCATCCTTTGTGTTTGTGTGTGGTGCCTCCAAGAAATGCCTCAACTTTCAAAACAAAACCCTGAATATAAATTACAAGGGTGGCGTAGAAGATAATAATTGTTGCAGAGTCTAATTTAGAAAAATCATTTATTGTTCTGCTCTATCACTGTGAAAAAATATGTAGTCTTTTGCATTTGTTAAAACAAGTCAGCTTCTGCTTTCTAGTCTTGAAACACACTTTGCATTTTTTTTTTCTCTGGGACCGTCAATTTAATTCAGGAATGATCTAATTATGAGGAAGTGAATCCAGTCCTCTGGATGATAAGTGTTGACTACCCTGGGAGAAGCCCTGGCAGATGGTTAGTTCAGAGTGAATTTACCTTGGGATTGGGGCTTTAGACTGACAGCTTTTTTCACTCAATTAAGTGCAACAACTGCCAAAAGGACAGCATTGAACTTGATGCAAATCACTACTGTTGCCAATGTTGATAAAGTTTAAGCTTGTGCCTGAGTCAGCCGAACCTGTTAGGGTGTTTCAAGGTGCCACATTGTGAACAAAAACAAAACCTAATGATGCATGCAGAGGACTAGGAGACCCCTCCTTTAAAATGAAGGAATTTATTTCCTTTTCCAGGTCACTTGCTTTATTTGGGGCCTCTATTTTGGTGCCCTGCCTGTCAGTGATTCATTAGGTATCTCCTATAGTTTGTTTTTGCTCTGGGCCCCATGGTTCCTGCAGTGACTTTATGTTCCAAAAAGTTAATTTATTACTATTTTATTTGGGGTACAAAATGACCCCACTTGGCAGGGTGTGAAAAGGAAAGACACCTTCCCAGCATGGGCGGCACTTCCATAGGCCGAGAAGCCCTGTGTAGATTTTAGGCCATTCCTCAGAAGGTTGGTTTACCCCAGAAACCCGAGAGAGTGAGTCTTTCTCCTGCTGCTTCTCCGTCAAGGTAGAGATCCAGTCGTCTCCAGTCTTCACCACAGCTCAACAGCTTTGACTCCTGTCCTCTCCTTCGGCTCCCCTAAGATGCTCTTCTCTTTGCCCTGACTCACTGATAGAAAGAATTCTGTGGTGTCCAAGGTCAGGACTCATTAAGATGTTTTTGAAAAGTGTAACAAGAAATGGCTTCCTGCAAAACAAGGTCTTCGTCTTCCAGGAAGGCCTTTCAAATGGCCCTTTCTCCAGGCCGGCTTTCCTCACCCTCCACTTCACCCCAGAGGCACTCAGGTTCCTGGCTGCCTTGCACAGCTTGTTCTCTGTTGTTATTTCTGTTTTGTAAGCCTGGGGAATCTGAGCCTGAAGTTCCTCTGTCAGGTATATGCTGTTGTCAGCCTGTTATCAGTTCCCTGATTCACTGTGTAAGCAGTTTTGATAATCCCTGTCATATGTGATTACATTTCCCCCCACTTCCCAGAACATCTTGGTGTAATTGGTTTGATAAACTCGACCTCAGTCCAGTAGTTCGCGTGGAATATACTTTCACCTTCTCTCTGTGTGACTAAGATGGCTTTGAATTGCTCTGCTAGGGGAAAATCAGGCTTCAAACATCAGGCTCTAGATGAGGAAGCAAATCACCCAGGCAGGCGGCTCAGGCCTGGGAGAGCTGGGGTGGGGGGCTCCATCAAGCTTCAGGAGTCAAAATGGAATTTTTCTTTCCTCCCCTCCTTGCGCCCAGAGTGTGTGTGGGATTTTCAGAATACAGAGAACATTCACCTTGGATTTATGTCTGATTTCGGAGACTTTTGAACCTCTTTTTCCATACTTAGTATTTAGTAGCAGTTGGATTTTTTTATTTTTTTATTTTTTATTGAATACCTAGTTCGTTCCAGGAGGAGTCCGTGAAGATAAGGAGTTTTATTTGTCCTTTTCTTCTCTTTACTCCCCCAGTGGAGCTGTTCCTGGGGGCAGAGGAGGAGTGACGCCTGATTAATCAAGCATGCTGTGACTATGGGGTGCTTTGGTAAATTAAGTGTTTTGGTTAATGTAGGGTTAAACAGAAATGCAAATGCTACTTGGAGCAATCATTTGCTTACATTAATTTGTTCTGTAATTTAGCACCTAACAGAGTTTCAAGGCTTTGTGGAGAAGGCTGTTTTAGAATTGAGATTAGAAGAATAAATAAATTTAGAAAAGAAGAGATGGGCTGTGGGAGGTAAGAGAAAGGCTTTCCTGCAGGAAGGGCCCGCCTGGGCAAAGGCAGAAGGACTGGAAAGCCTGAGGAGGCCAAAGGGGCAGGGCAGGTGGCATGCGAGCGGGGCAAGGGGAGCAGAGGGGAATGGGAGGAATTAGTGTGGAGAGTAAGGCTTTCAGTTGCTGGGCTTTGGAGCTTGAATTTAGGTCTGCAGGCAGTTGGGAGCCATGTAAGGTGTTTTTTTATTTTTTATTTTTAAAGATTTATTTATTTACTTGATCCATTTTAAACCCTCCCTTCCCCATTTGCTGTTTTGTGTCCATTCGCTGGGCAATTCTCTGTGTCTGTTTCATCTCTTCTCATCCTCCTCCTCCAGTCTTCACCAGGATTCGATCCTGAAGACCTCCGGTGTAGGAGAGAGGTGTTCTGCCATCTGCGCCACCTCGGCTCCTGGTTTTTGGAGCTTTCAGAGCATCTCGTCTTGTCTCTCTCCTTTTACATCATCATCTTGCTGCCTGGCTCCCGGGGCCTGGCGGCTCACCAGCACACAGAGCCTGGCAGCCCATGCACCTTCTGTATATATATATATTTTTATTTTACCGGGAGGTCCTGGGGATCAAACCCAGGTCCCTCCATATGGCAGACGGACGCCCAACCATTTGAGCCACATCCGTCCCCCCATGTAAGGTTTTTGATGAGAACTTCACTTCCAGAAAATATATGTACAGCAGTATATAGATGCTTCTTTTCTTTTAAGGGGGGAAATACAATGAAAGCCAAAGATTTATCACTACCTTGAATAGTGATTACTTTAAAGATTTATCACTTTAGAATAAAAACTTTGTGGATACTATTTCCTCCCAGGACACAAACTTTCCTGTAGTTGTCTCCAAGAATTTCTGCTTAGTCTGGTCTTAGAAGAGGGAAGTCATATACCCTCTCATTGGCATATCCTCCCAGCTTGAGTCCATGGCTTTTATTGCTAATTCCCAAATATCTGTGATCAGAATGTTTAGCAAATGCAAATATGGATATGACAAGAGTAAGAAAGTGGGTAAGTCATCAGCACTCCTCTCCTCTGATTATTTTCCTAGATCCAAATTTAAAGTGGGGTTGGGAGATGATATGATGGTTTATTTTATGCAAAACAAACCCGTTCTTTTAAAAAAACTGGCTGAGTGGTTATTCCACGAATGATGCTCTATTTCAAATGTTGTTATTTTGCTCATCATGGATTTTTGCATTTGTTTTAACTTTTAAAATATTGCTATATTTTAAAATACTGCAATATTATGTATCTTGATTGAGTTTTTTGATGCCCCTTTAAATTTTACACCTGAGATTAATGCCTCACTTCCCTTACCCTAGTCCTGGCCCTGTTGTATTTACAAGACAGTGAAAAATCTTCTTCCAGATGCTGTAAGTCGTTGGAACATCTCTTCCAATCTAATTATATCCTTATAAAAGATGTCCCTCACACCATGCAAAACACAAACACAAACACAACACTCAAGCTTCTTTGAACTCAGTCCCCACTGAAACATTCCCTTCAGTATCTGATGGTAGATTTTTCCAGGGTTTTATTTCTCACCGTATGGTTTTGAGGTGTGCATGGCAGGAACATCTCCTGAGTGGGAACCTCCTTGTGATTGATTTAACCAAATCAGTTTGGATGAGGTCCAGGGCAAATTTGCTTCATAATGAGTTCTGGTGGATACTGGTGAGTATTGGAAACATGGTTCAGTGGATTTATATTCTTTGACATCTTGACAGTTCCCAGTGAATGTCCTTTTCTCGGCCTCACCCGACATAGTCCAGTTTAGAATACAGAGTTTTCCTCGTCCATAAGTAATTAAAGACCTGCCGATTAAACCAGAGGGAAAAATGATAGACTAGGAGGGGACTACTGATGACTAACCGTCATCCCTTATTTTGCGTCTGGCAAAACTGAGGTGTAGGGAGGTGATGGGCTCTTCCCGGGCCAGCAGGTCTGTTGGGTGGAGGCAGACCTAGAACCCAGGCCACGAGTCCGTTCTCAGCAGGCCCCTCCATGCCACGGGAACCGTGGAGCCCTTGTCTGGATCCACTTTGTTCTCACTGGAAGGCAGCCTGTTATTAAAGCCTCTCCCTGATTCTAGGTTTCACTGCCTTTCCTTCCGAACCACATTAGGCCCCCTAAGTGCCTTTATTGCCATGTAGGGAGAGGGAAAATGCAGACAGCTTTGTAATTGAACAACCATGCTCTTGTCAGTATTCATTGTTTTCAAACCAGCTATTACAGGGGCTAATGCCCTCTCCTGGCCCAGGCAAGCTGCTGGCCTTCTACATCTTGCTGTCTGAACGGCTCCCTAACCAGCTCTCCCCGTGGTCCACAGGGGCAATATGTCTTTAAATTTTCGTTGTTCCCTAAGTTCAGCTCTGGCAAGCAGGCTCAGCCTTAAACCTGCAGAGTTAAATTTACCCAGACTGACAACTGTATATGCAGGGTTTAGTTACATAACAGCAGTTGCTGCTTTTCACATCGTGCTGATCCAAACACCACGCTCAACGAGACCACGAGAAAGCAACCTTCCCATTCGGCGCACTACGCGGTGACTGGATTATATGGCTTTAAATTTTTTAAGCACTGTAACAATTATCCCATTATCCTGACTTTGGTGCCATTAGGTGACTTTTTTAATATCTTAATTATTAGGTTAGCAGATGCTGTGTGCATATGTGCAATTTGTTAATTTATGCTATTTGAAAGGGAATCCAGTTGTTTGCGATGTATTTCATAATATTATGGCTAACTGAATCTTAGTGCTACTGGAATTGCAAAGCTGCTACCAGGGAAAATGTGCCTGTGAGCCTCCAAGTACTCTTTGTGTGCTGCTGGTGCAACTTCTTTGTGCCCTACCCTCCAGATTTCCATCTGAGAAGATCATTAGATCCTGGCAACCGGTAATGGGCTGGTGGGGCCAGGCATTGTGCCTTCAGAGCTGCCAGAATGCTGGAGAAGGAGACATTTCCATTCTTTAAGAAGCCCTGGCTTGTCTGGACAAACTGCTGAGTTGCCTGCATTGTCACACAGAGACGCGGGGTGTCTGAGGACTGGTGATGTGTGATACTGGCTGGTTAATAGTATAATATCGCAGATTTTCAGCGTGAGCTGCTCCTTACTTAATCAAGCAACCCCTAAATATTTTGTTTAGTAGATAATGAAAGCAATGCTGAATAGGTGTGATATAATGGGGGAAATACATGGCCTTTAAGGTCAGACTTGAGTTTGAAAAGAATGGGTCTTATGTGGCACAGGGTCATACTTCATTTAGTAGCGTTGAGTCTTAGCCATGTCATCTTCTCTCTTTAAGGCTCAATTTCTACAAAGAGATTAGAGATATCTTTCTAACAGTCTTGTCGATCAAAATTATGAAATGACCTGCAATGTGCTTAGTATGTAATAGGTGCTCAATAAATAGACTGTCCTTTTCCTGCCCTTGGACCCTCCAAGATATAGAAAGACCTGGGTGACCTCGGGATCACAGTTGAGTTGGAGAGGCAAAACATCAATAGGTGATGAGTTAAATGAGGGTACAAGGTAAGAATACAAGCTTTGTCACCGGATAGGCTGCAACTGATTGCCGGGTGATTGGTATAGACCTCAAGTACAGTAGGTTCAAAGGAGGAGCTAGATCACACTAGTAACCTGAAATGCAGGGACTGCTTCGTGAGCTGCAGAAAGAGATGGACCTTGACCACCTTTGAAGGAAGAGTAAAATTTAGAAAGATGGAGAGACTGTTGGGGATGGTGTGTGTATGGAGGGGGCATTTGCTTTTCAGCGGGGTCAAATGGTGTGTATAACGGCAGAGATGAAGATGCTCAAGATCCATTTGGAGAACAATGAGTATTATGTATTTGGTTTGTGATGGTTTGTTTGTGATAAATAGTGCCAAAGCAGGTTAAAAATGTAGGTTGGAACCATTTGGGGAGAGCGCTTTGAATGCCAGGTTAAGGAAATCATTGCATTCTCTAGTGTGGTTTCGTTTGTGAAAACACGAGCCACAGATAGACAGGCATACCTCCTGGAGGCGGAACACAGCAAGGACCCCATTAACGAGGGGTAGACCTCTAGTGGCAGAGAGAGTTACTGCAACGCTTAATGATAATGAATCTTTAATGCACAATTCTAACAAGCTTGGGTCTGTCTTAAAATGGAAGCAGAACGTAAACCGTGTCCATACTGGCAGCAGTAAAGGTTGACAGTCTGAAGTCTCACATAGTCAAAAGAACTACAGAAGGCAGAAAAAATATTACAAAAGAGCCTGGGGCCATTTAGTGATGGAATAAACTGACTAAATACGACTCTGTAGATCCTAAAGATGTCACTGTCTTGCAAAAAATAATGGTGGTTTTTTTTTTGCCTTGTGTTGTGCCGAGCATTTTACTAGGATTACTGTATTTAATCCTCACAACACTTTGATGAGAATGGTACTGCTATTATCCCTGTATTACAGATGTAGGAAATGTAGCACAGAGAGGTTAATTAATTTGTCCAAGGTCACAGAGTTGGAAAATTATAGAGCTCGAAGACAATCCCAGGCCTTCACTTTTAACAAATACTTTATATCACCTAATAACCTCTAAACCATAGGTAAATAATGTTTAGGCAACTCTTTTAACCAGACGCTGAAATGCATACTGTCAAGTGTATCGCTCAAAAACACTAACAATGAAGAGTACCTTGTGTTACCATTAACTTAGGTAGAATACTACCTTCTCCAACCATATTGTCTGAATGAGAAATTATTACACATTTTAAGTGAATATAAGAAATTGCTTGTGATGCTTTGCTTCCACCTTCTCCCCTGCATTGTGCGTTTTCTTATTCCTCCAGGAACTTGGGAAGGCAAAGAACCACAAGTCTCTACAAGGCGTTTAATTTACCTTCTGCTCTAGAACTTAAAGCAATTTCATTAGTGCTCCTGTTGATTCACGTTGGAGTCAGTGTACTTCCCACCTGCTATTCATATCACACTCTTGGGCCTTGCTATGAGGGCGAGTGAAGGGCAGTGTGAGGTGCTGTTTGTAAAAGCCCATTCCTCAGGATTATGGACACTGCTGTGGAGGCCCTTCTAGCTAAGTCAGTTCTTCAAAACGGGGCTATTGTAAAGACCAGCAACTCTTCCTACACACTGCAGGGGCGCCCACGAGGGGTAGTGTCCTGGGGATGGCATCGGGTGCAAATGGAGCAGTGAGCTGGAGTCTTGACGCTATCACTACTTGTGTGACCTCGAGAAAGTGATCAAACCTTTCTGGTTCTCAGTTTCCAAAACTGTAAAAGTGGAGAGCTAAAAGATATCATATATGTGAAGCAGTTAGCATAATGCTTCTTCACACTCAAATGGAAATACTGTTGTTTTCAGCTTTGGCCACAGTTCTTTTGCAGTCAAGTGAGGAAATCGAAACTCAAACTACATTAAGAAAAATGGGAACAATTGGCACATGTCACTAGAAAGTTTAAGGGGTGCACCAGGCTTTAGAAAGGGCTGGATCCAGGGAGTCAAAGACTTTCTGAGATGGCTGCCTCTCTCCAGCAATAGAGCCTTCCAGCAGGATATCCAAGGGAAAAGAGTACAATTTTCTTTCCCCTGAAGCCTGTGTGAATTCTAAGAAGACCCCTGTTGGCTCAGTCTGGGTCACCTGCACCCCTTGCGCCACCAGCTGTGCTCGAGGGGGCATTTGGGCAGCAATTGGCCAGCCTGGGCCTTGTGCCTGTCGTTGTGGAACATGTAAGAGATCCTAAAATTATATTATTGTTTAAATGAATGGATAGAATTTAGATAGACTGAGGTGAAGACAGGAGTATTTAAGTATAATTTAAACAAAAGTATAAGATGTGGGAACTGGCACAATGTGGTCGAGGATTCATGGAAAGATGTATGGTTGGAATAGATGGTTCCTATGAGGAGGTAGGAAGATAGCAGGTAGGAGGAGGAAGATGGGCTGGGGAGGGCCTTGACTGCTGGACTGGTGTTTGGTTGTTAATTCACTTGGTAGTAGAAAGTTGGTGAGTGTTTCACTGACGAGGACTTACAGGATAATAGTAATAACAACAACTAATATTTATTAATGCTGTTCACCTAACCAGTTGCTGCCATAGCTACCTTGTCAGTTTGACCTAACAACATCATTGTGAGGCAGCTGTTGGCTCTCTCTTACAGAATAGAAAAGTAAGACTTTGAGGGTTAAAGGACTTGCTCAAGCTCCCCAGTAGCCAGAGTCACAGAGTCGGGAGATGGATGTGAGGCTCTGGTCACCAGATCTTGTAATCTGGTTGAGGAGCATGGTTGAGTGGGATGTACGCTGGCAGTAGAATGCATCAATCATTCATTCGTTCCCCCAAGTAATTATTGAGTATCAACGAAGGTAAACCAATAGGCAGACATTTGCTTTGGGTCTGCAATAGGTGGACTGGCTTTGGGTCTCAGGGAAGTAAAGAGTCACATATCATGGCAGCCACCAATATTGGGGTGCTTCCAGCTAGAGGAGGCTGAGCCCAGCACTGAGCTGCAGAGAAGGCCCTACTTACTGAGCGTTGGTTCCCTGAGTTTGTGGCAGGTGTGCCTTTGGTGTTGAGTGGAGTACCTGCAGTCTCCTGTAGGGACGGTAAATTTTGTCTTCTTTTGTTGCCCATGTAGATTTCCCCCTCTATGCTGGGTGGAGTATGCTAGATTCCTCATAGCCTGGTTGGGACCCTGGCAACCCAGGGTAATTTTGCCTTTAGGCACAAGCCAGTACAACATGTCACTTTAAAAATAAAACACTTTAATTTACAGAATGACTATTTTATGGTGAAGAGTAGGCTGTCTAAATGAGAGGAATTAAAGGCAAAGGGCCAAGTCCTCCTGCATTAGTCACACCACACTCCTCAATAAATCACAATTGCTGAACCTGCAGCTTAACACTTACTTAAATAGCGACACATTGGTTAAGGGTGACATGTGCTGACATGACCTCTGTTTGTATACAACATTACCCCCCAAAAGTTGCATATATCCCTTAGCTATCAACCTAAGTGCCTTGTGCGCCATTAAACAAGGTTTAGCTTGAGCCTGGGCTGCAGTTGTAATCTTCATTCTAGGCAGCCTTTTCTGAGAGAAGTGAAGCTTGAATGGCAATAGTATTTGGCATTCAGACTTTATAGTGCTCTGCAGAGCTGATTTTTAAATATTCCTGTTATCACCAGGTTTTCAGAACAGTTGCAGCTATGGAATGTGGAGAAACAGATTCTTGGATGAACCCATTGGCACCTTGGGGCTTGCTGAAGCTGCCTTGATGGACGAAGTTGTACTTTGAGTTAAAAGGTTGTGTCCTAGAATTCCTGTGTGTGCGATGGTTTCATGAGTACCACTTCATTGTTTTTATTGTTTGGAGAAGGAGACCAGATAAGCAGTCACTCCCCCTATTCCACTTGAAGGAAGAAAGGAAGGAGAGATGAATATTTTAAAGGTGAAAATGTGTTCATCCTGAATAAATGGTTTGGACACAGCCTAAGAAATACAGTAGCCAGCCTTTTCGTGTCCTGGGGCATATCTAAATGAACAAGAAAGAGCCTGAGCAGTGGTGTCATCTTCCCATTTATTTCACTTCCCAACTATTAGGTGTGCCCTCGATCAGATCTGATTTCTATTTTCTTCTACAATGGGAGAGATGGCAGTATAGATGTGTTTTCCTTTAAGAAATACCAATGTGTAAAATAATAATAGGTAACAATTATTGTTCTGTGCCAAGGGCTGTACCAGAGGTATAGTATTTCCATCCTGCAGGATGCTTGTGTGAGGGAAGTGCTGCTATTCCTGTTTTTAGATGAGGAAGCAGAGGTTCAGAGCTTTACCCAGAGCTACAGTGCTGGAGCCAGCATTTTGACAAAGGTCTCTTCGACTCTAAATATTGTGTTCTTCCCACTGCACAACACTGCTTTTCAAATGAAGACCCAAATATACGAAATATCTACCTGATGCATTTAGTTTTCGTTTATAGACTGTTAATTTCTCAGCTGAAGGGATAAGAACCTTAAAACGAGCGTTATTGAAGCTTAATTAGGTGCTTGTTTTTTTTAGAAAGAAGACAATGGGAAAATAGGAGATATTTGCAAACATTCTGTAACGTAGCCATTGGGTGATATGTAGGTTCTCCCTTAAATCCTTTACGTAACCTATCTTTTATGACTTTGACTTTTTTTTTTTAGTAAAATCATTTTCTGTTATTTAAAGGAGGATCTCACTTTATGCAGAAGTTGTCTCTATAAAGTTCACATCGATTTAGTTTTCATGGGCATCATGCTTTCCATGCAACATGTGAAGCTCTCAATTTTAAGGAACAATTAGTGCCCCCTTTGTTAGTAGGAGAAATATCCTTTGCAAAATGAGGAGTTATTGTCATTTGTGTGCATTTCCTAATTTTGGATCTGGGCACACTGACAATCCTCAAGCAGGTCTCAGTGATATTTTCCTTCTGAACCAAATACAAATGGGTAGAGAAAAATTTCTTTTATTGATACACATGAGAATTAGCCCCAACAGGTTTTTTGGGGTGAGGAACAGATGAACTTGAAAAAATGTATCATGACCATCACTTCAAGCCAAGAGATACAAATCTAATTTATTCTTTTTATTAATAACTGCAAAATTTTCCATATCATAGCTGCACCTTAATTTATTCATCTCTATTGATGAATATGTAGGTTGTTTCCAGGGTTTTTCTTTTCCATTAAAAACAATGCTGGAATAAACATCCCTGTTCATAAGTATGGATGTTAATTCTATCCTTAGTGTCCGGGGCCCCTATTAGGCTGCAGCGCTCCTTCTTGTTGGGAAATTAGACATTGTGCTGGCCTCACATGGCTCCTTCTTCCACCATTTTTTAAAATTTTCTGTTAAGTTCTGCTGTGAGCTGGGAAACCAGATAAGCGGGCTAGGTAATATCCTCTCTAAAACAAGCATAGAACCTGCAAATAAAGTGCCTGCATATAGATGCTATATATTATTTATGTCTTTATCCTTTTATGTTTTCCATTATTAGACCCGAGGAAAGCAATGATCATCTCATATTCATTTTTTAATCTCTTATATCATCTAGCATTGATATAAAAATTCATCCATTCAAGAAACATAGAAGCACTGTGTTAAAAACTGAAGAGTCAAAGATTTAGACAATGTAGTTTTTAGGCTCAGCAAGTTGACTACTAACCACTCACCAAGTCAGCAAGAGAATCAAGGGCTGGAGCGATGGTTTCCTCATTCTTGCTTTCTTTCCCCAATACTGTGAGTTTTTCAACTTGTTCTAGAAAAACTGGGACTGGATTGGTGGTGCCTTTGATTATTATGGGCTTGTACAAATTTTCTTTTCTCAGTGAGTATTCAGAGTATTAGCTGTTGTTATTGATAACAGTGCTGAGTACATTTCTCTTGGCTTTTTCACACTAACCTGTCTCTCGCATATATTAGGAGGTGATATCCTGTTTCATTTAAAATGTATTGAGCACTTGAGGGACTCTCTTAGAGAAAAGTGTGGCATTAGATGCTTTTGAGAAGCAATGTTTGCTATAAAAGGAGAAAGAAAGCAGTGGGGCTACTTTTATTATTTGCCCTCTCCCCATCATGGGCCTCATGTTTTTAAAGATTTTCATCATCCGATTGTACAAAATAATGATTATCTCCCAATTTCTGCTAATCAGACATAGTCAACTTGCCAGTCAGTATAATGTAGTCACTGTTACCCCAAGGAGCTGATATGGTTTCAGCCTCACTGTGGTGAGGGCAAGTTTACCTTTTCTGTAAGAATTTTTGAAATAGTCCAACCAGTTTTTCAGACCTTGTTAGTACCTGGATACCTGGATTGGGCCCTGCTTCTCTAGAGTAAGGGTCAGCAAACTACAACCCAGGCCCACTATCTGCCTGTTTTTGGAAATAAAGTTTTATTGGAACACATCTGCGTTCATCTGTTTATGTGTTGTCTATCATGGCCCTCAGACTACAGTGGCAGAGCTGTGTAGTTACCACAGAGACCATATGGCCTGCAATGCCTAAACTATTTCCTATTCGAGTCTTTCCAGAAAAAGTTTACCCATCCTTGCTCTGATCTAGAGCAGGCATTCTTAACCAGGATTTCATGGGGTCAGTGAGCTTGAATTGAAAAAATCAACTTATCTTTATTTTCTCTGACCTCTAACTGAAATCTAGCATTTCCTGTATGCAAAAAATAAATTACAGTAGTGTTCATTCCACCTGACTGGCAAAGGGGTGCGTGGAACAAAAAAGGTTAAGAACTCCTGATCTAGAGGCTGTGTGTCCTAAGGCTGGTGGGGTGGGAAAACCTCTTCAAAGTATAGACAGGTTGGGGTTGGGCTATAGGATTGTTGGGGGGAACAATAGGAAACCTACAAGGTGCTAAATGAAAAGGTGTGGGAGAGAAAGGCATCACCCTAGAACCTGTCAGGGTCCCCCATCTTGTGGGGCAAAGAAGGAAGGTCTGCTAGGTCTTGGGAAAAGGAGTTTGGGAGTGTGCTAGGTGGCGAGTGGGAGAGGGGATGTTGGGGGACTTTCTTTAAATTCTGGCCTCAGGGCCAGTGCAGAAAGAAGTATTAACAAGGCTAGAAGCTGGCCAGTTCTGTCCTCTCCCTTACAAAATGTTCTCCAGAGCCCCCCAGGGTGCTTCTGGAAAAGCAACCAGATAAACAGTGGCTCTTGCCAGTGGTGCAGGCTTGTAAACTTTTTTTTCCCCTCTTCCTTTTTATGCCTGTGGTGATAAACATATGCTTTGAAGCATGAGATTTGATTATCCTGTCTTAGTGCTTATAAATACAAATGTGATTAATGGTCATAAAAAACAGGTTGACAGTGTAAGACTAATTCTCGGCAAAGTATCCCTGTGCTGCTCTCCGTGGAAGGGGTTACTTCTTGCAGAGGCCTTGTTGAACAGCGTGACTAACACAGGGCCCCTCTGCCATCCCCAGCTTAACCCCGCCTCTTGCTCTTGGTTTTCCCCTCAGACCTCCCCACCCTTCCCTTGGAGGCTCTTCCTCCTTGATAATTAAAGTTGGTGGATTTCCCCCTAGAGGGCTACCTGAGGTAAGTACCCGAGTCTCTCTGTCATCCATTAATGCTCCGGAACTCTGTGGAAAGGCATTTGGCTGCGTTCTCCATTCCCCACTTGGGCCTGGCGGGCCGCCTGTGCGTGTTGGGGAATAGCACAGCCTAAATCTGGACAATTTGTATTTTAGTGGTGATGGGGATATTCTCTCTCTCCTTCTGTCATTTTGCATTAAGGACCTGCCGCTAATAAAACTAATTAATAACTGCTGGCTCGGTGTGGAATAGTTAGGCTTCTTAAACCTGGCAGGCTGCCACCACTGCTTTTGAAAGAAGCACTTCATCTTTGTCATGGACAGGATGAATATTTCTCCACACTTCTAATTGGACAAAGTGCCTTTCAAACTCCCTGGCATTTCAGAGAGAGCAGATAAGTAGTCTGTGTGCTCTCTAGATACAATCACCTCCTGGGCTGCCTCCTAGATCGGGACCTGGTTCCCGAGAGAAGCCGGCACAGAGGGCTCTGATCTTTCTCTTCTTTGGTGACTTCTTCTGATTTCACCTCTCACCTCTGGCCTCAGAGGGAGGGATGCCTGAAGGACTAGTAGAGGACAGAAGCTCATCCAGCCGGCAGTATAAAGGAGTGGTTCTCAAGTTTGGGGAGCATCACAGCTCACTGGCAGGGTTGGGGGACAGATTTCTAGGACCCTCCCTGGCCCTCCTGAGTCAGAATCTGCAGGGGCAGTGCCAGAGCATCTGCGTTTTTAACAAGTTTCCCAGCTGATTCTCATGCACACCAGGGTCGGAGAACCATGAGTAGAATCCTGGCACTTTCATCCTGTGTTTCTGTGGATGATTTTTATTCTTCAGTGACTCAATCTACTCAGCTTTTTAAAAATGACCTACGGTAAGCAGGGTGCTGTGCTAGGAGCTAGGAGGAGGTCAAAGACCATTGTAGAAACTTGCAATCTAGTCAAAGACATACACATACACACATGAAAAGTTAAATAAGAGTTAAATAAATTTAATTCAATAAGCTTCTTTTAAGGGGCTGCTATTGACAGGCGCTACACTCTGCAGACAGGTCATGGATGGACAATTCTCCGTGCTCTAGTAGGGGCCAGCCCCAGAAAACTGTGGTACTGAGTACTAAGTAATGTGGTGCGTTTTCCCTGGGATGAGGGTAACCCAGTGCATTGGAAAGTAAGTGGCTTTAGAGCTGGGCTGTGAAGGGTTTGTAGGCCTTTATCCGGCAGAGAAAGAGGGTGGGTCATTGCAGGGAGGAGCAGTGAGAAAGAGCCAGAGCCTGCAGCGGGATAGCAGTGCAGTTCTCAGCCTGGGCAAGAGATCAAAGAGAGGGAAGGGATGCAGAACACTGAATACCTCCTCCTGGGGAGACCATCTGAGCCCTTGTGGGGAGTTGAGGTTAGGTCTGGCCTGAACCACAGATGGGGATGGCTTGTGGGTAGGGAAACTACCGCTGTCCAGGTAGGAGGTGATGAAGGCTGGGATTTGAATCATGCCTGTAGGACTAGAGAAGAGATTTAGTGTTGATTATTTCAGTGGTGGAATCAATAGCACAAGGTTTCTCGTGGATGTGGGCGACGAGCGAGAGAGAAGTAAATGACAAATCTAAGGTTTCCAGTGCGGGGGCCCAGTCAGATTGCTATGTAGCTAGCCAAAAGTGTCAGCGCCATCAGAAGGCATCACCAATGTCAGCTTAAATAGAAAAAAAACTACTCTGAACACAGAGTTAGCTAAGGGGCAATTTCCGAGTGAGAACATTCTGGGCAGATTTCACATTCTTTATACTGGAGTAACCCTGGTGTCACTTAGAGAGCCTGCCTGCCTGGTTGCCCAAATTCATTTTCTCCTCTTAGCATTAATGCTCACAGGACAAAAAGAAAAAAGATTGGATCAACAGGTCTGGAGACTAAATATCATTTAGTTTGCCCGCAGAGGCTCAGAGAACTCCCCGTCTGCAGATGATCACTTCCTGTTTCATCAGTGTGCTGAGGCTTCACTTACAGAGCCATACAGCCAAACCTATAAGCCTGCTGCAAAAACAAAAAGGGCCTGTGTTCATTTGTTCCATGTGTCTGTTACCTTGGTAAGTTCCTGGGTGGTAGGAGCCAGAGAATGGGAATACCATTCATTCTTTGACTCAGCAAGCATTTATTGTACTGCTGACTCCATGCCAAATACTCTCCTAGGGACTAAGGATGCACAGTAAATAAAGCAAACTTACTGCTCTCAAGGAGCTCCTGTTATAGTGGGGGAGATGGATGTGTAAACAGACAGTTAATATAGAGTATTATAAGTGCTAAAACAGAATTATACACCAGGTATATAGGTACTGGAGAACTGAAAATGATTGTCTGAGGGCAGTGGGGGTAGTACAGTGTGCGTGATGGTGAGAGTGATGTAGAGGGAAGGCTTCCTGGAAGAGTGATGCAATGCAAGGAGGGGCATTCTAGGCAAAAAGCAAAGGGAAATTTGAACAGCATTTGCCTCTTAGTGTTTACTGTGTGAGGACACTGTGTTGTGTTGGATGCTGTGAAGAGCCAGAAATGTGGTTGCAAACACAGCTTGTATGTTTAACTTATGGAGGAATGAGGGAGACGGGGCCAAATCATGAAGTGCAGAAGAACATGTGTCATTCACCATGGGAGTCAGGGCATTGCTGACGTCAGCTGTTCAGAAGCCCGGGTGTGCGTGCTGTGGACCTGGACACGGTACTTTAACAGGAGATGGCTCTGCATTGGTCCTAGGCTCTGCCCTTACAAACAGTACCATCTTTAAAAGATAGATACACAAATAATCAAAACAAATGGGAAAAAAAGAACGTGTAGAAAGAGGTATAAGCAAAGTGTTTTTGAAAGACTGTGGGAAAAGTGGTTGATTCAATAAGGGCTTGAGAGAAGGGATCAGAAAGCCTTCATCTGTGTCTCTTGCCCATCCATGAGCCACTTTTAAATAAGTTTTCATTTTGAAATAATTTTAGACTTTCAGGACGGTTGCAAAGATAGCACAAAGAGCTCCTGCACACTCCTCATCCAGCTTTTCACAGCATTAGCATCCCACAGAACTATGGCACAGTTATCAAAACTAGAAAATGATCATTGTCACCATGCCACTAAGTAAACTACAGACCTAATTCGGATTCCACCAGTCTTCCCACCAATGTCCTTTTTCTGTTCCAGGATCCAATCCAGGATCTCACATTGCATTTAGTCATCACATCTTCTTGGTATCCTCAAGTCTGTGGCAGCTCTTCAGTTTTTCCATGTCTTTCATGGCCTTGATCCTTTTGAAGAGCACTAGTTAGCTACCTTGCAGAATGTTCCCAAGTTTGGGTTCCGTGGTGTTTTCTCACGGTTAAATGGAGGCCATAGATTTTGGGGAAGAATATTCCGGAAGTGAAGGGCCCATCTCAGTGCATCATTTCAGGAGCACATGGCATCTATTTGTTCCATTTCTGGTATGTTAGCCTTGATCCCCTAGGGAAGGTGTTGTCTGTCGGGTTTCTCTATGCAAATTAACTATTTTTCCCTTTGTAATCAATAAATATTTGGGGGGAAACATTTTGAGGCTAGGCAAATATTCTGTTTCTCCTTAAATTTTCACATGGGCCACTTCTCAAGGCTGTGCCTTGGCTTACTCTAACCGCGTCCTCCTCCAGGGAATAGCACATGTGCCTCATCGTGATACTCTGTCCTCCGTCCTTCACTCAAGGGAATAAATGCACACATACCGCTGATGTTCTCGATGTGCTAGTGACAAATATAAAGCATTGCTTTGATTTATGTAGAGAAGAAATGGTGCTTGGGGCTAGTAATTTGTCCAAACACACATTTCCAAAATAGTGTCTGTATTTCTTTCCTTTGGTATCATGGAAACAGCCCCAAACTGGAGAAAGGAAGACTGGAGTGCAGGTCTGTTTCTGACAATACTTAGCTGTGTAAGTACTAACAGCCTAACATTCTCTGCTTCCATAGTGAGATTCCCCCCCTGAGCTAAGATTTGAGCTGTAATGAGGAAAGCTGAGTTATAACAGGGTAAATAAAACAGATACGGAGAGTGTCTTGATGTTGTCATGACCTTGGAGTCTCTGATTATTGAGACATCCAGTAAGGGTGGTTTGAAATCAGACTAATGAATGAGAAGTAAATTGCTATTTTCAAAGTCTAGCAAAAGGGTACACATCTAATTATATCAGAGGTAGTAAGGATGGACAAGCTCTTTATGTTGCAAGTCCTTTACTCTTCATAGCTCTTCCTAAGATTAGATTGCCTAAAGGCCCCCAATCTCAGATCTCCATTCGAGTGCCACTGCTGTTTCCTAATCTTTTGGACGTATGCAGACATCCCTTCCATATCAGATTCTGGGCAACATCTTAATTCTTAACACACGGCTGTTTTCTTAAAGCTGAACATGGAAATGGCCTGCTTTATCCATCTCTTTGCCAGAGCTAATCCTAGACATTCAAATTCTTCCTTTGCTCTGCTGATGAAAATGTGTGCTTTTTCTTGATGGGCATATCACTTAAAAGGTTGCAGCAAAATCTGATTAATTTTGGAGTGTGAATTTTAAGATTCCCCTGATGTAGCATAAGCCTTCCAGATTGTCAGGTTTGCCCCCTCATCTGGTCCTTTTCTGCTAATTGACTGCTTTTCAATTCAGTACTGCTTTTTGCCTTGTGAGTTTTTACAAAATTTGGTTTAGCTTATCCTTTGAAATCCTTGCCTATACCATTTGTAATTTGTATCCTTTCGGAAGGATGAAAATAGCTAAATGTTCTTCCAGGAGATATGTTTTCAGGCTCCCTTTGTGGGCTGCCCTTTTTCCTCAAACATGGCAGTACCAACTCACCATCACTAAGACACATATGTTGGGTTTCTAGTTGGGCTGGAAAAATATGAACTTTTGCTACTCCCTTATTATTCCTTTGCATTTTGCCTTAATTCTGATGATAAACCCATGCATCTGTAGTGGCTACCATGTTTTGGTACTGTGATAGGTGCTGAAACACAAAGATGGATAATGCATGGACCCTGCCTTCAAGGGGCTCTTGGTCTGTTAAGGGACATAGTGAAAATAAAGAATTTCAATATGCTATAATAGACATATGTACAAGGTAAAGGGGTAAGACAGAGAAGTCATTTTTAACTTTCTCAGGGAAAGAAGAATTCTAGAAAACTTTTTCAAGGAGGTACTGTCCAAAATGGAATTTGAAAGGTGAATTAAACATTTCTAGGGGGAAAAATGGGAGAACACTAACACAATGGCCGAGGAACACAATAAAGTTAACCAACTGGGCCACACAGATGACCCTATGCCTTTGGGGTTCTAAGCACTTGGACCATGTAAGATGTTGCATAGTTTAATTAATCAGTGCATTAAATTCTCATTAAACCCTTTAGAAGGACAGGCTCTTTGCATCCACAGAAGCTT
>JAQZBX010003349.1:26244-65932 GCA_029593785.1 Cabassous unicinctus
TTTTTTTTTTTCCCATGTTGTAAGCAGGAACAGAGGACCTGAAATAATCATCCAAGAGTCTTTACTGGCCATTTCCAGTTATTGAACTTTGGAGTCCCTTGCATATTTTAAAATCATCATTATGCCCTAATGAATGAATCAATTCACCAATTCGACACAGGTGTATTGAGTATCTCAAGATGGCAGACATTGTGCGAAATCTGTGGTTCCCAAACTTTTTGGTCTCAAGACTCCTTTACATTAAAAAGTAATTAAAAGTTACCAAGAGTGGAGCGGATGTAACTCAGTGGTTGAGCACCTGCTTCTCATGTATGAGGTCCTGGGTTTAATCGTTGGTACCTCCTTAAAAAAAAAAAAAAGTTACTGAGAACCTTGAAGAGCTTTTGTTTGTGTGGGTTATATCTATTGATATTTTCTGTATTAGAAAAAATTAAATACATCTATTAATTCATTTAAAAAATAATAATCCCATTGATGTCAGCATAAATAAACTATTGTTAAGAGAAAACAATTAGCAAGAAGAGGGGCATTGTTTTTCATTTTTCGCAAATCTCTTTTCTGTCTGGCTTAATAGAAGACAGCTGGATTCCCAATCTCTGCATTCAATCAGTTGTGATATCATACATCATGCAGACTCTGGAAACCTCTACTTCTTTCATAAGTACTATTATGAAAATAGTTTTGACCTCCTGGGTCCCCTGAGTGTCAGGGACCCCCAGGGTCTGTGGACCATACTTTGAGAACTGCTGTGCTAAATGATGCCCTTGCTCTCCATAGAGTGAAGATGATTTGAAAGGAACCTGGGTAGGCTGAGCTGCAAACTGGTGACCTATGGGCTACATGACGCTCCAATGGATTAGCCCCAGAATTCTTCCTGTGACTGTGTTTGTTTAGGTTGAATCCACTTAAGAAAAGAGGCTGAATGTGTTTAGGTTTTCTTTATACTAAAGGAAAAATTATGTAGATGAGGGGTTGAAGGAGGGTCATGTAAAAACATTAAATAATGGATTTGGTATACCAAACCATTTTTATTCCATCAAAAGATATTTTGAAAGCCGTGACGGTTTTATACTGTTAGCAATTCAAGGACTGTGCTATTACCGTCATGTTTCTGTTTAACAGTGTCTTTTGGTAGGTTTTTGTTTGTTGGTTTTATGTAGGCTGGTTTTCTATTTTAACTAATTCACAAACTTTCTTTTTCTTTCTAGTTTTGTGTATATTGATAAAATAGTATCATCATCTGTAGTTTCTTCAAAAAGTATTTTTTATCGTTAAGAAGCATTTGGGGTCATGATTTATTTCAGAGTCAATCAAAATATCAAATAGCTTTCCCTCTGGTAACTTTAGAAACATTTAAAAATGCATAGTACCACCAGTATTTTCCAATAGCCGTGAAAGAGATGGATACAAGTATTCTAGATAAAATTGATATATTTGTTCTACACTTCAGCATAGAAAATGGAATTTGATCACCTTCAGATTACATTTGGAAATATTTGGGGCAATGTATTTAAAATATTTTTAAAATTAACTGTGGAGAACAGACGAAAGATTTAATTTCCTTGGGTCCAAATAATTCAACTTGAAAGCTTCTGTATTCAATTTTCCTTGACTTCTATAAGGGTAGATTTGGGGTTTTTCTTGGCCTGGGATTAGATATTTTATGTCACTTTAGGGAAGTCAGGATGTATCTAGCATCCGAATTAATAACACAGATTTGTAGTTGAATGGATTTAGAATCAAAGAATTTTGAAAAACAATGTATGTTCACAGTGGTTTATGTGCTTTTTTTTTCTTTAATGCTGGTGGCAAAGAATCAGAGTATCCTAAACACACTTTGCAGTGATGCTCTCAGAAGTTAAGGCTAAGAAAAGGAAATGGGGGGAATATTTTTTGTCCTCCCTTCCTCATTCCCTTGCCTCCTTTCTTTTTTCTTTTGTATTTTCCTTTGTTCCTTGTTTTATTTTTCTTTAATTTCTTTATGTTTTTATCCCTAAGATTTGCAATACTCAAGTGCCCAATAAAAATGTAAAAACAGTAATTTGATGGAAACTGGGCCTGGGTGCTGACAGCAGTATTTTCCACATGGTTGTGTACATGTGTGTAACTACAAATTAATCTTTGGTTTAATTATTTGTAGTAATAGTGATTTATAAAGTCCCCTTTTCAAAAAATCTGTAGTATGCAGCCTGCTCAAATTACAAACATATTCAAAGTTATTAAATGTCTAGGGTGAAAAACCTGAGCTCATTAGTATTTTTAAAATCAGATTTCTGGAAACATAATGCTCACATACCTGCTTTTCTAACTGTATTTTCCTCAAATCCCCTTGTTCTCACTTTGATTTTCTAACCTTAACTCAGAGCAACAAAATCCTCCTCTTTTCTGCTGGAAGGAACCTTATTTATGGAGGCTGAAATGGTCAAGACTTAAACACCAGAACTCTTTCCGTCATTTCACAGAAGGCACATGATAAACACTGAATGGCCACATAGAGATTACGTCTTCATTGTTTTTTAAATCTCCAAACACCAATATCCATCTAAGGCCCACCAGCCCTGTTCCCTTATTTTTTACTAGCCTACTCACCCCCCTCCCCCACAAACCTGTGTGAGCAGGCATTTAATAAATGTAGGGTGATGAATGTCCCAGAGGCCAGTAACGTGTTAATTAGAGCTCAAGACATTTAAGCTTGAACATTCATTTAAAAACCTTGTACCTCTTTTGATACTGTATGCATGCCAGCTGTAATTTCAATAGCAGCAAAGATAGTAGTCATTTTAATTAAATACTTATTGTGTGCCAGGCATAAACAGCACTTTATATGTATTAATTTAATTATGAGTTTCACAAGTCCATAATGTAAGTACTATTATTTTCCCATTTGACAGATGAAGTAACTGTGGCTTGCCCAAGTTCCCCCAGCTTAGAAAGAAGGCTTTTTAGTGGATATAAATATTTCATTTTCACATATTGGTTTAATTAAAGGGCTGACCATCTGATGGACCAGGAAATGGAAGCTACTCTCTGAAAACAAAGTACTCCCCAGTCACCCCCATTTAGAAGAACAGGTTTTCATTTTGATCCCTGCAAAACCAGACCACTGAAATGCCTATATTAGGATGCATTATTAAATGGCAGTAGGTTGGCATGCAGAAGAAGCACCAAACAGTCTGGCTGTCCACCAATAAGAGAATGTTTGTACGCATTCTGGGACCTGACTGTGGAGATTGGGTAGCATTTAATAAGAAGGAACCAGATCTAGTTGACGTGGTAGATGTCCAACATACGTTAAGTGATAAAAATTTCAGAAATAAAGTATATATAAATGTATTCCATTTTTGTTAAAGAAATAATCTGTATATGTGTTTGTATACATTGTATAAGTTTAGGAAATATATGAAGTTGGACATACCAAACTGCTGACATTGGTGATCTCTAGAGGGCATTAGAGTGGGGTTAGCATGAGATAAGGGACTTTTTAAATATATATATGTTGTTATTGTTTTATTGCTACAATGATCCTGTTTTCTTTTTTGATAAAAAGGGGGTTGGGGTTTAAGAAAAAAAGGCAAGCTTGACTCAGAGCAGCATACCTGGATTTGAACCATAGCACTTAGAGGCTCATTAGCTGTGTGACCTGAGCAAACACCTAACTTCCGTGAGCCCTGGCTTCCCCGTCTTTAAACTGAGAGGATGGGGCCAGATTATCTCCCCAGTCTTTCTGGCCCTTTTGTTTTGCGAAACTGTGTCCAGGCTGCTCAGCACCGGAGCTCTCAGGCCTGGGCCGCAGGTTCCTTTGAGCCCAGGGCTTTCAGGACTGCGGACACAGCCCTCGCGTCATCTTTAGGTAAAAGTGCTGTCTGTGCCTGGAGGGGCCGCGGACGGCTCTGACCTTTGCCTGATGAGCTCCATGCTCTTGGCCAGATGAGCTCCTGTGTTGAAGCCAAAGTGCCCTCTGCAGTAGTGTTTACCCAGCCAGCAATAGCATAGACTCAGAGCCATTCATTTTTCTACTTTTTAATTTTTTTTGCACAGCAGGTGGTAAACTTTCAACTCTTATCTCAAGACTAGTGCAGTCCCCAAGCAAACAAACAAAAATAAAACAATACAAGCAAACAAACAAAAAACCTTAAGAAAACCGTGTAATTTAATAGGTAACAAATCCTTGATCAAATAAACATTTTAGAACACGTTCCTATCATTTTGAGGTTGAAATGTTAAAAGAACATTCCTGTGCTCCCATATATTGTCCCTTTGTGTTCCTGTCCAGACCAGAGTCCTGGGCTAGAGGGTTTCGGGATGGTGATTCTTTTGTTCTGATCACATTGGCTGTCATTCTTGAAGAAGAATTGCCAAATGGCCTGAGTACAGTCTGTAAAGTTGTATGTGGTATTGTTTTTAATTTATCTAAACTTTTTTTATTTTGAAATAACTTCAAACTTAAGGACAGTTGCAAAAAATAATACAAGACCCATTTAGAGAACTCCAATATATCCCCTGCTCAGATACCCAGATCCATCAACTTTTTAAACATTTTGCCACATTTGCCCTTTCATCCTCCCTCCTTCCGTTCCCTCTTTCCCTCCCTCTCTCTCTCTCTCTCTTTTTCTCGATCTTGTTCTCTCTCACCCTTTCATCTATTTTCTAAACATTTGAGAGTAGATGGAATACATCAGGCTCCTTGAACACTTAATATTTCCATGTACCTTTCTAAGTTTCCATGTATATTTTCATGTCATTGCTTATACCTGATAAAATTGTAAGGATCTTCTTTTAAAAATGTGCAGAATAGTTAAGAACATGGGCTTTGCAATCAGACCAATTTGGGTTCAAACCCCAGCTTGGCTGGATGTGTGAATTGGGCAAGTTCTTTAACCTCTGGCTGCTCAGTTTTCTCATCTATGAAATGATACTAATACCTACATTATTCAAGTAAAGCAATCCCTGAGGCATAGTAAGTGCTCAATAAACATTAGCTGGTAATCATTAAAATTCCAAGAAGGGAGCAGATGTATCTCAAGTGGTTGAGCGCCTGCTTTTCATATATGAGGTCCCGGGTTTGATCCCCTGTACCTCCTAAAAACAAACAAAATGGAAAAACCAACTCTGGGGAGTGGATTTAGCTCAGTGGTTGAGCACCTGCTTCCCATGTACGAGGTCCTAAGTTCAATCCCTGGTACCTCCTTAAAAAAACCCACAAAATTCTATGAAAGTTGAAAATGTGGAGTTGGACAGCTGAGGTTTACTGGTGCCTGGAAAGGTGGGCTCAGGTTCAGAATACATTTGCTCCATTTCAGGGTTGAAAGTGGTTGATGAGGGAAGCGGCTGTGGCTCAATTGGTTGGGCTCCCGTTTACCATATGGGAGGCCCCGGGTTCGATTCCCGGGGCTTCCTGGTGAAGGCAAGCTGGCCTGCACGGTGCGGTGAGCTGACACAGCAGGATGACACAACAAAGGGAGGCAAGCAGACCCAGAAGAATGCACAGTAAATAGACACAGAGAGCACAAGCAGCAAGGGGGTGATAAATAAATAAAAAAATATATATATATCTTAAAAAAAAAAAAAAAAAGTGGTTGATGATAATGATAACAAATGCAAATATTGAAACATTATGTCAGAGTTTATTACAGGAAGTTTTGATCACAGTGATATACTAGTTCCTGAGAACCATTTGTACATTAATTAATCCTGGCTCACATTTCTAAGGGACAAATGAAACAACATTTTTCCTTTGGTTAATTATGTGTGTGCCCCTCCACCTCCTCTCCCTTCCTTTCTCCTCCGTTGTTTCCCACTCTCAAGAGTGACAGGAGCTGCTTATAAGGATAGTAGTCTCTTTCTAGTGCAGTGGCTACTCATGGCCTCCAATGACAAATTAAACCTGCTAATCCTTATTAAGAACCGTCCATGGTCAGTGGTTGTGCTAAGAATAGGGGGAGCAGGCAGGTTAGTAAGAACCAGACCTTTTCTTAAAGAGCTTACTGCTGACTGGGTGAGACTCCAGAACAGCTCATCATGATAGAAGACAATACAGGCAGGGTGCTGTGGGGGTGGTAGGCCATGGCAGGTTCTAACAGAACGCAGCAGGCAAAGCTTCCCAGAGGAGCCCTCTGAGCTGGGCCAGGGAGGGGAGGGGTCAGGCATGCCCTTCAGTCTGGGGAGGGGGCCTGAGCAATGGCACAAAGCTGGGAGTGTGGCTGGTGTGCCTAGCTGAGCTTGCTAAAAGACCCCTCACCTGCTGATTCAGGCTCAGAGTGTGTAACTAGTTCTAGAAGATGAATCTGAGAAGAGAGTGAGGGCCAGTTTAAGAAGAGCCTTTTAAGATCATTCAGAGTTTTGACTTTACTCCCAGAACATCAGACAATATTTTTAACTAGCTATTTTTGTGCAGACCTAGAAGATTCACATTGTAAGTGATATTCAAGTGGTTCTAGGTCAGTGGTTCCTAATATGAGGTCTAGGACAGGTAGGGGTCCATGAGGACTTTAATGGGATTCCTCAAGTTATTTTAGGTATTTTGGAAAATCTAATGGAAGTTATGCATTTACCCCTCATGCATTTGTACCATTTAAGGCAGTTCTTTCTTTGTTTTGGACCTGTGTTAACACACAGTGTGGTAACACAGATAAGCTAAGGAAGTGGAGTGGTTAAAGGCATGGATGTTGGAGCTAGATCTGGACTTTAGATTCATTCCACTGCCTTCCCACTGCAAAATCTTGAGCAAGTTCCTTAGCCTCTGTGTATTAGTCTCCTGGCTGCTAAAACAAATCCCCTACAACTTAAATCCCATACAGCTTAAACAACGGGACTTTATTGGCTCTTGAGGCTAGAAGAAGTCTAAAATCAAGGCGTCAGCAAGGCGATGCTTCCTCCCAGAAGACTGTGGCGTTCTGAGGCTGGCTGCTGGCAAACCTTGGTCCTCGGCTTCTCTGTCACATGGCAAGGCAGGCGGCCTCGGCCTCTCCTTTCTCGTCGGGGTTCCGCTGACTTCCAGCTTCTTGCTCTTCCTGTGACTTTTCTCTGTGCCCTTCTCTCTGAGGCCTCCAGTATAGGATTAAGACCCATCCTGATTCAGTTGGGCCACACTTAACTGAAGTAACCTCAACAAAAAGACCTTCTTACAATGGGCTCACACACACTGGAAGGGATTAGGACTGCGAACATGTTTTTCTGGGGTACATAACTCCACGCCACCACACTCTGACATCTTGCTTCCTCATATGTGAAATGGAATGATAATAGTACCCAGCTCATAGGGTTGTGGTGGGGAGTACATGAGAGAATGCATGTACTGTGCCTGGCATACAGAAAATGCTCATAAAATGTTAGCTACTGTTATCAATATTAAGCTGTCTCATAGAAAAATAAATGTATATTACTATATACATGTAATTTTGTTCAGTTGCAAAACAGGGGAAATAATGATAATAACAACAAAGGAGCCTTGAAGGTGAAAAGGTTGGAAAACCTTTTCAAAGGACTTGTTTGGACACAACGTCTAAAGTGGAGCCAGAGCATAAAGGCATGCCTTTTCTTAACTCCCCCCATCTAGGATATATGCTCCTTAGAGGACCCTCTGACTTAAGCTCTGCCTCTGGAGCATGATTTGTCCTGGAAATGGTTCTAACTGAAAATAATAGAAAATTACTTGCCAGGAGAAGAATCAAATGAGAGAGTGTGTATTTACTTTGGGCGATTTTCCCATTGCACTGGGTTAAACTGCCAAGAAGTTAAAAATAGTGGTGATAAGCACTCTGTGAATTGGTCCCTCTTGGGGTGCCAGGGGTCAACTTAAAGCAGAATCATTCCTCCGGGCCCCTGAGAAATCTGCTTTATCCCCTTCTAACTCTGTTTCGAGAGCCCCTTTTGGAGCTACTATTGCTGGCTCTCCTATGATCTGTACATCCCACTGACTTTCCCTGCCTGTCCCATCAATTCCTCAGACTTGTCCTGGGCAGCCTATTAAACCAACCCATTTTAGGTGGCCTCATGCTTTAAATATGCTATTTATAACCAGTAATTTATGTTTTCATGACACTTCATGTAGCAGCTGGTCTTTGTGCCACCATACTAAGGCAATAATGAAATACATGGTATTTATATGGGTGGCTGTACTGTTTGTCATTTTGTGTATGGATTGCTATTGTAAGAATCATGTAAAATTGCAGAGGGTATTTTTTTTCCCTCAAAGATAAGCCCCAGTGCATTAAATATTCATCTGCCATGGAAGAATGCTATACCATCTTTTTGTTTCCTTCATCCTTGTTTTCTCATGGAAATATATTCGGATGTCTACAATATGTATTGTTCTCATAAAATGCTCCTCACTGCAACTGGTCCCGTGAGCAAAACTTAAACTCTTCATCAACAGCTGTTCCAAAATATGCTAATATGCATGCCCTTCAGCCTATAGGGTCACCTCTAAATAACATCACCCGAGCACACAGGAACATTTGGCTCCTGAATTTCTTGAACCCTGGCAAGCTCATGACTTTGAGTTGTGGGTGAGGTGTTGAGGATTAGTGGCCTGAAGAGCCTTTGCCCTTTTAAAGGAACTGCTCCTCAACCCTGCTGCCCCATTGCCAGAGGCAGTGTTTTGTGCCTTTTGTTATAGTTCACTTTTTTGCTCAGCTGCAGAGACCAGGAGAATAGATGACCCAGGCCTCTCCTCTGAAGATGTGGCCTGTAAAGCCCAGGCTACAGATGGGACGCACCTTGAGGAGCAGGGGGGAAATGAGCAATATGTTGTAAGCTGTGTAGGAAAGGTCACCCTGTCCCCTCTGCTGGGTAGTAGGAGTCAATTAGCATTAGCAGCTCTGCGGAAGTCAAGTAAAAGGATAGGGAAGAGCGCTTTCACACATCTAAGCAATGCATTCTCCTCTGATGAATTTATCCCCAGATCACTCCAGAACAGAGGTGCTCAAAGTGTGGGCTGGCCCACCAGCAGTAGCACCAGGGTACTTATTTGAAATGCCAATTCTTGGGCCCTTTCTCAGACCTACCAAATTCTGCAGGTAGGCCCAGCAGTCTGATTTAGCAGGACCTTCAGGTGATTCTGATACACACTCAGGTTTGAGAATCACTGGCCCGGAAGCACTTATACATCTTATTGGGTTCTCCTGTTCCTAGCAAAATAACTAAGAAGTCACTGTGTACCTCCTGTGGACCCATTGATTGGCAGAGGCTGTGGAGGACATAGGAGAAATATAAACCTGCTTTCTGCCTGAAAGAGTATACTGGCTGTTGGCAGGGCAGGCCTGTTATAACTCCAATGATCAGAGTGTGTATGAGCCAATATGTTGTCATTCCTGGTGCCCAGAAAGGCTCTTGATTGGGACAAAAGAGGGTTCATGCCTTGCCTTCACCAGTCACTAGCTGAATGACTGGAACAAATTATGTAAGCTGCCTTTGCCAGTAAAATAGTGCTAGACTATCAACCAAACAGGACTCTTAGGAGAAATGCAAAGTACTGGCACCTAGTGGGTACCCAATAAACATTATGTTTTTTTAATTGATGGGTGAGGATATGAAACTTTAAATGTTTGTTTCTGGGCACTATGTAGCCCCAAAAGCACTTCCTGTTGCTTTCATGAAATTTGAATCAGATGGCCTGCTTGTCTTAAGTATGCATTAACAAGCACTTCTGCTGCTAGTATTGCTATAGTAGCTGGTGTATTCAGACACTTACTATGTGCCAGGCAATGTGCTGAGCACTTTAAATGCATTATCTTGTCTATATCTTCATAATGATCCTGAGAGACAAGTGTGGTAGGCAAAAAATGGCCCCTCCCAAAGATGTCTCTGGAACCTGTGACTATGTCACCTTACATGGCAAAAGGAACTTTGCAGATGTGATTGAGTTAAAGATCTTGAGATGGGAAGATTATCCTGGAAAAGAGGAGGCAGAACTGGCCACAGAGAGAAAAGCAATAGGAGGGAGGATGCAAGCAAAGAGGCATCATTAGAACCCCCAAAAGCCAAGCTCCAGATTGAATGTTTTTCAGCATCAAAGGTAAGCCAGAGCTAGAAGGAAGCCCAGACTTCCTTTGAAGCTGTGTACAGGAATTCAAGAGCAAGAGGACCAGAATGGTGATGGTTAAGGCAAACGAAGGCCGGATACGTAATTCAGTTCTATAGATGTCTAAGGCATTGAATGCCTGCCTGCTGGGGGCCAGCTCTGTCTTAGGAGTCGAGTTGCCTTGAAGGGTCTTGTTATGTTCTGGATGGAAGAATCCAGCAATTTCACTAATTCTTCTAAGGCAGGGGTTCTTAACCTTTTTGTTCCACAGACCCCTTTGTCACGTGAAAGCCATGGACCTCTTATTAAGTCTACACTATACTGTGTATTATTTAATAAACATATCACACCTGTCCCCACAAGAATAATGGTTTTTTGAATTTCAATTCAAGCTCACAGGCCCTTGGTTAAGAACCCCTGCTCTAAGGTGAGATCCACTAGGATAGAGCCACAGGGAAGTACAAAGAGTCACAGTGGTTGCGGAGAGAAAGAAATCACATCTACTACACTGCAAAGAAAAGAAATTAATAACTACCAAGAGGTTACTATGAGGCAGGTTCTATTCTGGACATATTCACATAAATGATCCCATTTAGGCTGTCAGAGACTCTGTGAGGTAAACGTTACATTGTTTTGTGGATTGAGGCTCAGAGAGATTACATAACTTGCCCAAACACAGCTAAACATGACAGAACCAAGATTGAAACTAGGTATTTTGATTTCAAGCCCAGTATACTTTCTACCACACTGCACTGACTCCTGGGGGGAATCATAAAATGCTTCATGTGTTATTTAATGATGTGGAAAGATGTTCAAGAGACATAGTTAAATTGATAAAGCAGTTATGTGATCTTATGAACACACACACACATTTTTTTTATCCTAAAAAATCAAGACTAATATACAATACACCAAAATACCATCGATTAGCTCTCTCTCAGTGATGAATTTGGGAGTAATTTTTAAAAAATTCTTTTAGCTAATCTATATTTTATAAATTTTCTACAAGGAACCTGTAATGTATTTGTAAATGCTAATGGAACTAATAGAACTCTGGGTTTTAAAATCCCTTGGAGGGATTTTGCCTGAGCACAGATTTCCAAGTATTTTAGAGGAGCCTGAAAGGATGGGTAGATGTTAGGGGATTTCTGGACAGACCAGAAGAGCAAGAGCAAATGTACAGAAGCACAAATATTAGGATTATTTTTGGGGTCTGTTTGTGCAGAAAATAAAGCTTTAAGGGTAGCTGTCATATGAGGACCGCGTAGAAGAGTAGGGGTGTGTGTGACTGTGGATAGGGGGGTTGGTGCTGCCTCGTGTGACAGGCTAAAGATTTGGTGTGGAGATCCACAGATTATGAGAGACCTAACCCATAGGTGGTTGTTAAGATGCTATACTAGAAACAAAAACTTAAATGCAGTAGGGAATGGGAATTAAGTGTGGCTATGTTTAGAGGTTATTTTTTTGATATTGGAAGTGTGGGGAAACTCTGCTGATCCCCGCCACACTGGTCCCAGGTTGTGGCACACCATCACCACCTGGTGGTTGATTAGCCAAATTGTAGGGCTAATGGGCTGTGCTACAGCCGGGGATGTGGAGAAATTTATTCATCAAAGCCAAGTCTTCAAGTTATCTGCATCACCATTTTAAAGGCTTCTGATTATATGGATAAATAACTGAATGTTTTGGTATTAACCTGGCTTCTCTATTGATATGGACACTGCTTCTTTGTCTAACTCAAAATTGTCCAAACCCAGCAGATAGAGAAGGAACATTTATATCCTTTGGAACATACAGATGTATGGGTTCATCTGGAAGCGGAGAGGACACAATAGCTGTGAGACTTGAAATGAGGGAAAAAAATACTTTCTGAATAACTCTTACCAGGTTGACATTTAAGAGACTTAGCTGCCAAGCACCAAATGAGCAGTGGCTTTTACAGAGGCACTGGTTTCAGCTCATTCTGTGGCCTCATTAGATGTCATTACAACAAGTCCTGGATTTTGAATAGAAGAAGGGTTGGAGGTGTGGCCAATTCTTTGATTTTTGTGTCACTGCAACCAATTCAAGGCAATATCTCCTGGCATCCATGACTTTTCTTTATCAGTGTCTTATAGTTCTTGGGAAGGCTGGTCTTAAGAAATGATCATAGATGGGCTCAGATAATTGTTGTTGGGGTAGGTGGGGGGATGGGGATGGGGGCATAAATCTGATCATGAATCTGTAGCTGTGGATAACACATAAAGAGTCTGTCTGCTTCACATAGAGCCCTCCGTATGATGGGATGAATGCTGTGCCAGGAGTCGATTCCTATTTTCCTATCCTTAATTCCTGAACCTCTTTCTCTAGTCAGGTTCAGAAGGCCGACATGGAGAAATTGTTCGGGCATTCAAAGTGCTGTCTTATTCATCTGTGTCTCCTCAGTGCTTTGTCGTGTAGTAGGTATTTGATAGTTTAACAGGTCTATATCATTCTTGAGTCTTATCATCAAGGTCCTCAATTGCCTCTTACAGAGGCATACTTGGTCCCGGGTTCAATTCCTGGTCCTGGTATCTCCCCCCACCCCCCAAAAAAAGCATTGGACTTTATTTCTGTTACATTTCTCCTCCACATATAGGACTATCCTCCCATCAGGCTGATGGGTCCACTCTTAAGTGATCCCCAGACAGAGGAGTTGAGAACTTACATCTGAAGGCAACCCAGCGTGTTACAAGAATAAAGATTTCAGAGTCCAACAGGCGTGGGCTGGAGTTGAGATTCTGCCTTTTAGGATCTGTGTGATCTTGGGAAAGTTACTTAAACTTTCTGTACTTTAAATTCTTCTCTTTTAAGCTGAAAATCTATAAACCACAGACAGTTGTTGTGGGGATTAAATGTAATATCTACAAGTGCCTGTGTTAGGAATAGATATTAATTTTTTCAGGCCTGTGAGTTCTGCATTTCCACCTGCCCCGTGCAATGGAGGATATGCTGAAGATCTTCAGCTTCAAAGTTCAAGATGGGACATTGCGTTCTGCCGCTTTCATTTTCATGAACACCACTCACCTCCTCCCCTCACCCCAGTCTTATTCCTTTGTCTGTATTCTCAGGGAAGTGCCACCACCTGGCTCAGTGATCTGTAGCACCCTAGGGTTCTCCAAGGCTGGGTGTTGGGGGACCTCGGTCCCCAACTCTGCTCTAATTGGAAAGCATGCTTTTGATCTATTTTATGTATTAGAATTTGGAATGGGATTTCTTTTGGATAAAGGTTCTATAGAAAAAAGAGGAAGGATTTTGAAAACCACCAACCACTGTCCTTGGTCTAGAATAAAGACACTGGGTCAAAAGAAGAAATTATTTAAGGGACTAGACTTTTGTGAGGTGTAGCTTATAAAATCATAGAAATGCCCCTGGGGATATCGTAGATGCATGCAGCAACTTTTGAACCGTCGAGAAGATGGGCCTATAATTCCAGCAAGAAATAACCCCATAGGATGATAGTTGGAGTTGCATCCACAATCATTTTTCAATTGATGGCATTTTCATAGCCAAAAGCTGGTGGAAAACTGACTTCTGTCACTAGATGCCTGGTGTGATGTTGACATGGGGAAGCTACTCCCTAGGTTGAAGCAGCAGGAAGCTGAAAAGAATGAAACTGTTTTCTTTGTAATATACGAATGCTGTTTCACAATTATAGCAGTTTATTCTTTGGGATTTGGGCCTGGGGAGAGAAACAGGATGCCCACTTCTCAGTATGAGCCGTGGAAGAGTATAAAGGAGCTGCAAGAACAGGGCAGGTAGTGCAGGGTGCAAGGTGACTTGGGGCAAGCCTCCTCTCTGTCTTTGAAATGATTCTCTGCTATGGAATAAATAGCACCGTACTCTTTAGTATTAATGGGCACCTGGAATTTTGTGGCGCTTCCTTGCAAGCGCTCCGTAATTATGTTGATTACACGGAGCAATCTTATTTTTCTGTCATGCCTCCATACCTCTCATTTAATTTTTCACAAATCTACCTTTCAGCTTCCAAATCTCTTTAGCTCTCAATGGGAACCCTTTAAATAATTTGCAGATCTGGAACAGAAAAACATGTTAATTTTGGCCTTACTGATTCAGAATTTGGGATAATTGTATCAGAGGTAGAGCAAAGGTATAAATAGCACTGCTTATGAGGAAATGACTCGCAAGAGCAAGTTCACAAAGGTAACGTAGGATCCCAACAGGAACAATGTGCTTATAGGTATTTAACAGCATACAATGTCATGTCCTAATGACAAATCCTTTTTACCTTTTCATTAAAGCAGGATCTCTACAAAGCAATGTTGCATTATCTAGGTTTGTGTTAATCTTCTTAATAGAAAGAATAACATCTTATTGTTCAGGGAAAAGCAGACTCCTTTCTTTCTTTGTTCCTCCTTCCCCCCTCCCTACCCACCTCTCTCTCTCTCCCTCTCTCTCTCTCTCTCCCCCTTCCTCTCTCTCTCTCTTTTTTCCTGACCGTCTACTATCTTTCTCCTTAATTAGTCCGAAGTAGAAAGGTTTTACCACATTTGCAAATTAGTCTGTGAGCAACTGCTGTTCGTTTCTGGATTAGGACAGTACAGACAGATAACAAATATGGACAATATCTCTAAAGTTAGGATGAAGTCTTATACTCAAAGTGAAGAAACAACAACACACATGCTAATTTGTAATTAAGAATATAGTCTCCGTTGATTCAGATCTGAGAAAGGTCACTGAGTCACTTGGACTAAGCCATTGTCTGGCTGTCATTGCCAGATGGCCTGGAATGGATGTTGCAGTGATACAGAGACATCTACACACTCTTGAGAGATGAAATCTCCATTGTAAGCACTTGTGAGTTGTTTTCACCCCCTTTTGGGGTGCAGGTCGTTGCATGGGTATTTAAGCTGCCCAACAGTTTATTGAGCTCAGCCTCAGTAATCTAACTAATTGGTATCAACTCACTGGTCTGTCCTCAATTTCCCCATCTTAACATGGAGATAACCCCCATTTTGAGAAAGAAATGATACGTAAAGAGCTCAGCACAGCCCTTGGCTTGATGGTTTTGAGTAGTGAAGATGACACCAGATTTCCTGTGGGAAACCAGAGCAAACCAGCAGCTGTGATTTCTCTACTTCCTTTCCAGCTACCACTGCTTTTATGGCTCACCTGTGTACCTAGGTCTACACACATCTGTTCTCAATTTTGTTTCTTCCCTCAACATTTCCCCCCTCCACCCAGTAGGAAAAAGTTATGAATTGGTTTGACTTAAAGATACTCATGTCTCTGTGTTGGTTGCTGAAGCTGTTTACTTTCCTTGTCTTATTTGTCAGATTTCAGCCACCTTCTACATGTCCTGCCCTCTAAGGCATTCACTTTACTTGGTGGGATTTCTGGCATCTGGACTTGCCTCTGAACAGATATTCGTAGGTGCCCTGTCCCATCATGACACTGGTTTCTGAACTTCGACTTACCCCGACTAACTGGTATCTACTAGAACAGTGATCCCCATGTTTTCTCCTCTAGGACCTAGGACCCTTGCCTGTTTAATTCCTATTTATCCATACATGCTTTGACATACTGATGCTGATGTGTACATACACACACACACACACACACACACACAGATAAATGGAGAAATAGATAGGTGACTGGAAAATGGAACCCCACTGAAATGGATGGAAGGAAGTCATGATGTATAATCATATTGAATGTGTTTCTGTTGCTACTTGCAGCCATTAGCATTGATTCATTCATTCTTTGACTTATCACCCAACATATATCAGGCCCATGCACTGCATCAGCTACTCTGCTGGGTGCAATCAGTGACATATAGATGGGAAGACCTGCTCTGATTTTATTAAATGGAGCATAAGACAATTCTGTGTTCTGCCAACTTCTTCAGTAATAGTGGACTTGTTTCTGGATTTATGTCAAGGAACTGAATTGGATTTCAGTAGCTGGAAACTGGTAACAGAAAGCCCAGTTATTGAGCTGGCCCAAGTAACTTGTATACATGTGAAGGACTGGGTTGTGTGTCCGGAGACTTCATTTGTGGTCTCGGCTCTTTCACTAATTGTGGGGCCACAGATAAAACAGTAAGCCTTCTCTGTACCTCAGTTTCTTTAGCCATAAAAGAAGGCAACTAGGCTAGATGAGTCAGCTCTAGAATTTTAATTTATAAAATTTTTTCTGAAATGTCAGGGCTAAGAGAGAGAGCCACAGATTGCTCTCACCTTGCCCCATTATGTTACTCAGAGTTTGTAGATTCTGTCACCAAGGAGGTGCCTTTGGGACAGTTTGCACAAGACATGTCCCTACTGGCAGTATCTCTTTCATGAAGGCTCCAGCCCCTGTGGCTGGTCTCGTGCATATGCAGCCTGCAGACCTTTTGCCAAGACTGGTTTCTATAAAAATACAGACATTGAGATGTTACTTCTTCTTTTGCTTTTTAAAATTTTTAGGTTCATACTGTATGAAGAGCAAAATCAGCTGCTGGAAACCATCAACACTCTTAATGTCCCAGAACTGAGGACTCAACTAGGTGGTCACAAAACAACAAAACACATCTTTCTGTAGGGTACTCATGATCCGAGACACGTTTACATGTGAACATGTGACGGGAAAGCTGCACATTGCATTTAAAAGCAAATTCATTAAAGTTTATGGAAGCTTTATCATTACTATATTTTAAAAGCATCTTTAATTTCTTTCTGATTATAAAGAAAAATATGTATTTATTTTAGAATAGGAAACAACAAAATACCCTAAAATAACAACTTTTAGCATATATGCACATATAAATATATACATTTCTATTTTTGTATTTTTATATTCTGTCTTTTGTATCAAACATTGTATCATATGCAGCTCCCATTTGACAAGAATTAGTTTGAAGACATACTTTTTAGTAGCTGCATATCCAGTCCATCCTTTGGTTGTCCCATAATTTTAATGAACTGTTGCCACGATGTGAAAATGTATTTTTATGTTAGACCTTATGGGATTTTTTTTTTAAAGTGGCCTATGTAGGTGGGAAGATAAATCTGTCTTTGGACTAACAGATTTGAAGTTCATATTGGCTGTGAGAAGAAATTGCCTGTATTTGTAATTAACTAAGATGTAATTAGCATCTTCATTTTTTAAAATTCTACCCATAATCTAAGTTGCTTGATGTTTAAAGATTCAATAATGCACAAGGACTTTTTGGTAGATTCTATTTTTCTACTTATGTGTGCCCAAACACAGTAGCAGAGATAAGAACAGTCAAAACAATAAACAGGAAGAAAAGAGATAGAAAGGGAAGAAAACTGACATTCATGGAGCACATGTTATGTAGCAGCACATACATCCTCTCATTAAGATCTCAGAACCAGTCTGTGAGATTCATGTTAAGTAGCTCCGAGAAGTTCTGCAACTTGCCCAGGTACATCTAGCTGGAAAATGGCAGAGCCAGTATTTGGACCCAAGTCTGGGTCAAATCCAAAATCCAAATTCTTCCTATATTGTACCATGTTGCCTAAACACAATTAAGCCCCGAATCAATCCCTGATTTCCCTGCCACATAGCACTGTAAAGCTGTAGAAGAAATTTACCAAGATAATCTACAAGAGCAGTGGTTTTCTGCTCTTTGGAATCACCTGGGGGCCTGGGAAAATGGGGGTTGCAAGGGATCCACTGTCCCTCCAACCCCAGCATCTTCCCTCTATCTACTGCTCCAACCACAGCTTCTCAACCTTTTCCTGTTTTACTTATTGGGCTTCTGAAGAAGCTGCTACCCCTGTACTCCCGACTCTTTGTTTTACCACCACCACCGCCACCACCAAATGTACCCAAGTCCCTGGCCTGGGTGCTTCACTTGAATGTGATTGACTTTCCATGGGAACTTGGCTCAAAGCAAATCTGTGGCCACCCCACTGCAAAGTAGGCTTGATAGATTAGTACTTCCTGATGAAACATCCTTCCAGATTTGCAATGGAAATAGTCATTCATTGAATAGCAGTGAAAATGATAAAAAGAAATTTTGTTTTAACTCTGCATTGTGACTTTTATGTCTTCATTTATGAAGACAGTTTTCTTCATTAACCACCTAAGATTTTCCACTCAGAGAGTTCTCCATCTTTGCCTATGATCAATTATAATAGCTCTAAAATAGCATGCAATTCTGAAATTCTCGCCACCATGTTTCTCATCAGGCAGTTTATTTACTCATCAAGCAGTTATTGAGCACCAGCTACAGACCAAGCACAAAGCTCTTACTGTATCCTCAATAATGTCTCTTTTTCTGCCTTCTTTCCATGCTATGCATTTGTGGAATGCTACTTTTCAAGGGATTTTTACATTTATTTGAAATACTAATAAGAATAAACTTATTTGCTGAGTATTAAAGCTCAGTAATTCTGTAGTGTGAAATGTGGTTCAACATTAAAACAATGCTGTGAAAAATATGTAATGTAATATGGACATGTAAATTATAAAATAAGTTACCTTTCTCACCTCATAGTTACTTTATACATATCACCTTAGGTTAAAGTCCTAACAAGCTAAGATCTAGAAACAGGGAACAGCTTTTACTAGCATTGGTAATTGGAGACGGGTTTTTGCTACTTTGCTATTATTTTTTTTTGTTTGAACTAGGCTTTGAAAGTTCTTGGATTAGTGATCCGTATCAGTAACATGAGAGCTTATGTGGTGTATTGCTTCAAAGTCTGTGTGACACTTTTACCTCATTTCTTTTTATTCTTCCTAAGAACCTTCAAATATAGGTAGGTATTAGTGTTCGAATTCTACGGACGAAGAAACTGAGCTCACACAGCTGATCATCACAGAGAAGGGAATGGAATGAATCATCTGTCTCAGAGTTGACTAGTTTTCAGAACTATGTAGGAATAGTGTCTTTTATTTTCTGGGTGTACCCATCTTGAGGTCCTCACAAAATGAAAATTCTAAGAAAACATACATATCCCTACTTGAATAAACAAATGTTTTACATTCATAATAGAAAACTGAACCTCACAAAATGAATTTGCAAATAGCTGATCCCCATTTATGGACAGTTGCCCAAACTGGTAAAATGTACATAATGTACACGTCATAGGCACAGTACATTCCAAATGCAGTGTGAGGGGAGCGGATGTGGCTCAAGCAGTTGAGCGCCTGCCTTCCACATAGGAAGGTCCCGGGTTCGGTTCCTCGTGCCTCCTAAAAACAAAAAAGCAAACAGCAAGCAAACAAACAAAAAAAACTACCTCAGGGGAGCTGATGTGGCTCAGTGGTTGATTGTTGGCTTCCCACATATGACGTTCTGGATTCAATCCCCGGCCCTGGTACCTCAAAAAAAAAAAAAAAAAAAAATGCAGTGTGACGTGCTTGATGGTGAAGATACATTATTACCCTCAGTCAATATGTTCGTCTAAATGTATGAATGCAACACTATTTTGGAGCACGTTAGGTTCCCTGATTGGAAATGTTCTTGAACTAAAATATCCTCCATGACAAGTTTTTTTTGTGGTTATAAAAAAAGATCAGCATCTTGCAGGTTACCCGATTAGCTAATTACTTCGAATTCAGATCAGGTATTTGTGGTGAAATTAGCATGCAGTTACCATCAGTTTTTGACAAGGGTTTCTGAAGAAAGAAATGGATACCTGTAGGTGATAAACTGGTAAGGAAAAAAATAGGAAGTGGATTTTTAGGGTTAAATTTTATCATGTGGGTTAAATGAAGGCTTGGTGTTTTAATTGTGTTCAGAAAGGGTAGATGGGTAAATAGGAAAAGCAAAGCTGCTTCTTTAGGAGGAGAGCAGGGTCTGGCAGGGTGTGCTTTTCCTTCAAAAAGGCTAATAACTGCAACTCATAATGTGGGCTCAGTTACTCCCTCACATTCTGTGCCGGAGGACCTATGAGAGGTGGTTATTTTCCAATTAACAAATGGTAGGAGGTGGTTCTTAATGTATTTACTCAGAGGCCCCGACTTACACATAAGTTACTTCATGATTGCAATTTACTGAGGTCTAGTCCTAAAATGACTAGAGTCGAATCTGAGGAAAGATCCTACCACATCTCAAGCATGTGCTTCCCTTTGTATCTTCTGTCCTGGGTTACAGGTGCTGATATAAAATGTGAATGCAATATGAATAATGTACTTTCTCTTGTGTTCCTCCACTCCCCATCCCTGCCTCTCTCCCTTAAATGCTGTAGAATATGACTCACCCCTAAATAGGAATGGAGACCTTTTATTCTCCAAAGTGCTATGTTTGTTTCCCCAAATATTGTTTCAGTTGACATGACAGCTTCCACAGTGATCCAGGCAGCAAGCTGTTTCTTAGCCAGTCTGGGTCTCAGTTACCACATCTACAAACTGGGGAAAATAATATTACCTAACTCACAGGTTTGGATGTGGAGTAAATGATTTGATATTTGTAAAGCACTTAAAAGAGTAGTTGGTAAATGTTTATTAAATGATGGCAAAGATTAACTGCCACTCAGGAAGTAACGAACTCCGGAGCCAGTTGAGTATAGTAGGTCAAAAATAATGTACCAGCCACTGTGGAAAGCAATATGGCTATTCCTCAGAAAGTTAAATACAGAATTACCATGTGCCTTGGCAATCCCACTTCTAGGTATATACCCAAAGAAAGGGAAAATAGAGTCTCAAACAGATACTTGTACACCAACGTTTATGCAGCTTTATTCACAATGGCCAAAAGGTGGAAACAACTTGTGACAGTTTGAAATTCTTTTATGAATCCCCAAAATAGAAAGATTATGTTTTTGAACTAATCCATTCCTTTGGGTGTGAGACCCTTTTGACTGGACTATGTCAGTGAGGTGTGACTCAGGTTGAGTCTCTGCCCTCTTGCTGGGTCTGATGTAGACAGAGACACAGAGAAAAAGGAAGCCGCCATCTTTGATCCTTCCATGTGAGAGAAAGGAGAAAGTACAAAGGACTCCAGGTTTGCCTACAGCTGCAGGAAGGCAGAGAAGCCCTGAGAGACTGAGAGAGGAGGACTGGAAAGAGACAAGCTCTTTGCCTGGTTGCCCACAGCTGAGCTCTAGGAGACAGCAGATTCTGGAGGGGAAGGCAGAGACCTCCGCGGAGATCGGTGGCCATCTTGCTTTGCCACGAGGCAGCTGACTTTGGGGAGAAAGCATCTCTGATGGTACCTTGATTTGAACATTTCACAGCCTCAGAACTGTAAGCTTTTACCCCTAGTAAATCCCCTTTATAAAAGCCAACACATTTCTGGTACTTTGCATCGGCAACCCTGTGACAAACTAAAACAGAACTCAAATGTCCATCAACAAATGAATTGATAAACAAACTGTGGTACAAACACATAATGGAATATTATTTGGCCTTAAAGAATGAAGTTCTGGGACATGCTGCAACATGGAAGAACCTTGAAAACATTATGCTTTGTGAAATAAGTAAGACACATGAGTTCAAATTTTGCATGATGTCACTTACCACAGACATAGAAAGTATATTAGAGGTTACTAGGGAGGGGGGAGGGGAGATGGGGGAATGCATGGGTGTGTGTAAATAAAATTAACTTAAAGATATGTAAATAATGTGCCTGTGACCAACCACCCTGGAGGAGGACTGGAAGGTGAATATCTGATTAGCACTGTAGATTGCCCAACCCCCATCAGGTCTAGAAAGTTGAGAACCCAGGGACTTATTGCACAAACTCCTGGCTGGTCTCCAGTAGACATGACACTTCCAGGAAGGCGGGGACTGTCAGACCTTGGTTTAAGCCAAGTCAAATCAGCACGTATTTCCCTGCTATCTGGAGGAGTGGAAAACTCCACACTGTCACATCCAGCCCTCTGGGGATCACATCTGTCAGGATGGAATTGCTCATCCCACACTTTGTGGACAAGAACTTGGCGTCCAAGTTTGACATGTGATCAACACTCAGTTTGGGATAGTGGTCATGGCAAACTCTTCTGGAAGGGAATTTGGTGAGTTTTCCTGCAAATCAGTGTGCAGCTGGGGTTGGGCTCTGGCACATCCTCTCATGAATTGAACTGTGGCTTCCCGTGCTCGCGAGGGGTTGGGATTTGGCTCCAGTTGAGGAACATACACATACCTTAGAGGCCGAACACTGCTGCTGTTTTCAGTTCCCCATATTATGGAATTTTACTGATCTGAGTCTGAGGAATGGGGTAATGGTCCTAGTGCCACTTTCATTTTAATCCATTCATTTCTCCATGCATGCCTTTATTTATTCACTTATTCAGCAGTAATTGGATCATAGCCTACCATGTGACAGGATTAGGCTAGAGGCCCGAATGTAAAGGGAATTAGATAGCTTTGAAATATGTACACTAGTGGGAAAGATCAGCATAAAATCAGTCACAAGGACTTTTTCTTGTATATTTCCTGTGCTTTCTATAGTGCCTAGCACCTGGGAGATATCCCTTAAATATTGGCTATTTAAGAACGATGGGATAATTGTTATACAGCTGCATGTAGAGTGCTAAGAGAACCAAAGATATTGTGTGTGTAGCACAAATACCTAGTTTTGTCCTGCATTTTCAACCTTCTACTTTGGTTTTATATTCATATATATCACTTAGTTATCACAAAAAACTCTTTAAAATGAAAAGTTTTTTTTCTTATTTCCTTTGTAAATGAAACTCAGAGAAGCTAATTTACCTCCCCAACACCACACAGCTCTTTGATTGCACTGCCCAACATACTGTCTGCTAATTCTCTTTTTACCTTCATGGCGTTTCCTACATTCAGGCGAAAGGGATATTTTTTCCACTAAGAGATGGCAAAAGCCTAATGATTTAGTTGAGCTCATCTACTCCCGTTTGGCCAAAATATTTGATAGCAATAATCAAATATTTGATTTGCACAAACCATGTGCAGCCATTAACTTAAATATTCTATTTAAGATTTACCTGTATCATGAGTGATTTTCCTGTTTTTTGAAGCTTGGAAAAGATAAATCATACTTTACCTTGAAAATATATTGATCATACTATTGCTTGGGTGATTTAGAAGGAACTTCAGCCTCTAGAAATAGCCAGATTCTTCAATAGGAACATTCTTCTCACCATTCATTTCAGAGTATAAATGATGTTGAGCTGACTCTGCACTGGCCATATTTTACATTCTGGAAAATCATTTTTAAAAGTAAACCCTTGCCATGTGCCTGTGCTAAGTCATAGAACGGTGACTGTGAACAAATTTATTAACCTCTTTTCACCTCAGATTTAATAGCATCTGTAAAATAGGGGCCTGGGAAAGGAGAGACTTAATTATTATTTCTAAGGGTTTTAATAGTTTCAACACTTGGCTTTATTTCATATCCCTAACCCAGATGATGGCTCTCACAATGCCATAGCTACCAAAATTTCCTTCCCAGACCGCCTCTACCTCCTAGGGTCTCCGGCTTCCTGTTTGCTTTTCACTCCCACAGATTCCTGCCGGGCTGTTCTCTGGCGCCATTTCTGTGGGTCTCTGGGGAAGATAATACAGAGGAGCTGAGAAGATTTGATGGAGCTGGCTCTTCCATGAGCTATTTTATGACTCATGTACTATAGGGGGTGCTGGCCTGTGGAGGAAGAAGGGAAACTTCCCTTTGTTTGTTCCCTTCTGCTTAAAAGAAACCTCTCAAGGAATACACTATCTCGGGCAGCTGCCTCTTCCACACACGGTATTGGGCCACTTGCAAAAATTACAAAACAACAAACAAAAAAAAATTGTAGAATTATACTAAAAATGGTAACATGAACAGATTTTTAAATATCTTAATACAGCCCTTCTGACTTTTTTCTTGTTTTTCCCTCTTTTCCTTTCTTTTACACTCTTAGAAAAAGAAAGAGAAGTAACAACCAACTGGCTTCTCACCCAATAAAGAGTAGGAATGGCCCTTTAGCTTTTGAGCAGCTCATGAGATTTTCTTCTGCAAAAGTTTCAGGGAGTTTCTTCCAGAAAAATCATGGATGAGAAGGGTAAGTGGTTACAGCTGGTTAATACCCTGGCTGTTAGGTTCTAAGGCATCTTCCTCTGTATAATTGAGTGTTTTTCAGAATGCAAAGCCCGGAATTCACACTTGCCCATTACTGCTTTGGCAGGAGTCTCTGTCCACCTTGTGTTTGGGGAGGAGAAAGAGCTGCTGTTGGGAGGTGTCTCAATCCTTGGACCTGGGCCCAGTGATTTACCACATTCACTGTTTCTAAACACATCATCAGCCTTTGTCAAGTTTCTGCTGGGGTTGGATAATTAATGTTATTGGAGGAAATGAATTTTTTCCCCCTCGCAGCTGAAGATGAGACAGACTTTGTCAGGCATCACACACAAGTGTATTCTGCTTAATCTTTCCTAATTTGAACCATCCCTGATACCCAGTAGTCCACAGATTCTCCAAAGATCTTCCCATGCCTGAGGTCACAGCTCTCGAAATACTCAGGATCCATTTTAAAGGGGAAAAACAAGCAAGGCTTCCAGCTTTGGTCTTTCACCTTCTCTTTTTCTTGCCCCTCCCTCCCATATGGAAGCATTTATGGTGCCTTACCTTCAGGTATATATGGCTGGTTTGGGGGCTCATTTGCCTCAAGGTTTACATGCCCAAAGAAGATAGAGTTCTTCCTACATCTTGAACCAGGGAAGTAATAGTGTTGGGGGCCATGGATGTGCCCAAAGATCTCCTTGTCCCATGTTGACGTCCTCTTCATCATGCAAGAGGCAGAACCATCATCACTCTTTCCCATTTCTCAGCCTATTCTCTACTCCTGAGCTAGCTGAGGTTCTCAACATGTATTTTCTGCCACAACAGACAAAATTAGTGACATTCCCTTGGAGGCACACACCCACACTGAGGTACAACAGGTACCCTGGCTCCAATACCACCATTTCACTTCTTTTGGAGGAAACATGAGAATGCAGGAATGTGAGAGGGGCCTTATTATATGATAACCTTGAATCCCCTCTGGTTTATAAAGAAAAACTTAAATATTTGAAAACTTTGGAATTTGTGCTAAGCTAAGCCACAAATGGTTAACAGCCCATCTACTGGGATGACAGGTCACTTAGAGATGCTGAGAACTACTTCTTCCTACTGCAGAGTTGTTGTTTTTTTTCCACAGACCTCTTGCCCAGAAGTTTGGTTGGTAATGGAGTGCTGTGACTCACACTGTTTATTAGGAATTGAAAATTTAACCTTGAAAGCCAGGGCATCAGAAGGCTGGTGGGTCTGAGAGTTAGACTGACCTGAAGTTCGTTGATGGTCTTACGGAAGTCTGGTCTATAAACCTGGTATTGGGAGACACAGGAGGAGAGAAAGGATTTGGGTAGGAGGCATTTAAGATCCACAAATCAAGCAGAACCACCTGTTTCAGGTCCATAAGCTGTGAGAGCTCACTGTTCACAAGATGTCCAAGTGGGTAGAAATGGTTTGGCCTTACAACAATTTGTTCACTGTTACGAGTCCAGTGAAAGCTAGCATTTGTGGCTGTGTCCTGGTCCAGCCTGGGCTTCCATGTTATTGTATGCCTTTGCGTAACACTTTGCTTCTGAGGGTTTTTAGCAATTGAAGAGAGAGCCCATACATGAAACCCACAATCCAGAATGCACAGGGCCATTACTGGGCATTTAACCATAAAGAAGAGTCATGGAGCTTTAGAGCCGGAAGAAAATTTAGAGCATGCCATGCCCAATCCCCTCACGCAAATCAATTAACAAAAATTATATAGCCAAACATTCAAGCCAATGCCCTGTAATTAGTAACTGGAGTTTTAGGTACTCAACAAGGTAATAAAACCCATTAACAGCCATCAGACCCACTGAGTCTCTCTGGCACCGCTAGTGGGCTAGCAGCTGCTCACTGGATGAAGCGATTGAAAGGAGGAAATATTATCTCTCTGGGAGTGTTGGGTCCCATCCAGCCCATGCTAGTCAGATCCATATCTCTTCCTTTCCTTGGAAGAATTAGCAAAATTTCTATCACTTGTCTTGTGGTGGGGTGGGGAGGAGAATCAAAACCTTGAGGGACAAACTGTCCCACCCCACTTAAGGGATAAATAGCATAAGCTTATTTGATCAGGATATTAACTGAATTGGGGTGATCATGCCATTCCCCTAGGTCCAAGGGCAAACTCCTGCATATGGCATTGAGACCCAGCTTCTGGGCGTCCAACCTGCCTTTCCAGAATCCTCTTCTCCCAATTCCCACAAGAAGCCCTGGGCCTCTGGGTACTGTCATGACTCTTTCCAGGGCCTCTGGGTACTGTCATGACTCTTTTCTAATGTGATCCTCCATCAGGAGGCATTTCCTCTTAGTCTACCTGGTACACTTTTGCTCATCCTTCAACTTTAACTTCTGTTCTTCCCCTGAAATCTAAGGAACTCAGTCACCCCTTCTGTACATAGTGCTTTGTCTGTACCTCCAGTAAAGCAGCCCATTATTCTGTTGCTTATTATCTGTTAAGTGTGTGGATCTTATGTTGTTGTCCTTCTCCTAGCTTGACGCAGAGCCTGGCATGTAGTAGTTACCTAATAAATAACTTTGAGTGGATGGATTGATGCGTGCATCGACAGATGCCTTCAAAAGCTGATTTCTTGCTTTTATTATTATATATACATGTAAGCTCCATAAGGGCTGAGATGTTTATTTTGTTCACCACTATCTGTAATAGTACTTAGTACCTAATAGGTTTCAATAAATATTTGTTGAATGAATGAATGAAAGACAATGGAATAATTTTTCATCAAGGTTTTAACTTAAATAGATATTAGACTTTTGCTCAGAAATAAGTCTGTTTTAAAAGAAAGTATCTATTAGACCTGTGTATTAGTCAGCCAAAGGGGTGCTGATGCAAAATACCAGACATCAGTTGGTTTTTATAAAGGCTATTTATTTGGGCTAGAAGCCCACAGTTACCAGGCCATTAAGCATAGGTTGCTTCCCTCACCAAACTTTATTGCCACGTGTTGGAGCAAGATGGCTGCCGATGTCTGCGAGGGTTCAGGCTTCCTGGGTTCCTCTCTTCCCCGGGCTTGCTTTTCTCCGGGATCAGCTCCTCTGCTAGCTCCACAAGGTCAGCTGTAGACTGTCAGGCGAACGGCTTGTTTCTTTTCCCGGAGCCTTCTCTCCTTCCTCACCACCAAGCTCCTCTGTGTGCTTACTTCCCCGGGCTCCAGCATTAAAACTCCACACCAGATCTCCAATATCAAAACTCCAACAACTTCTCTGCTCTGCCATGTAGTTTTATCTTATAGTCCCCACCCACCAAGGGGCACCCACCTACTGATGTGGCCCAATCAAAGCCCTAATCATAATTTAATCACGTCCACAGGAACAGACCAGTTTACAAGCATAATCCAATATCTATTTTTGGAATTCATAAATAATGCCAAACTGCTACAACCTGTAATGATTCTTTTTCTCACAGTGGGTTGTCATGGCTGCCATCTTCCTAAACCTTAGGACTACCAACTTCCTTCCAGCAACTTCTTAGCACTGATGGTTGGGCAGGAGCTCAGCTGTTTCTCCAACTTAGGAATTGGGGAATCTTTATGGAAATGTTGATGTCAGAAAAATGCCCATTTTAAACCTGTTTAAATTTACTAATATTCCATCCCACTGCCTTTCCTGGTTTATCATTCTCTACCAGGAGATTTGCTGGTGGGATGGAATATTTGTTTTTTGTTTTTAGTTTGCATATAGAGGAGAGAAGCTATTGAGCTGCAGAGTGAAATAGCACTGGGATTTTTCCCAAGCTACTCTGACTGACAGCTTGATAGAAAAAGATGAATCGCAATTTTCACCAACTTTAAAGTAAAGAGGACCCTCTTAAGGGTATGGGTGTGGCAAGTGGCAAAATAAGCCATGTGCGCTAATAGTGGATGCAGGAACGGGAAAGCGGGGTCCATGTTTCCCTCATTGATTATGCTGTGCACCTATCATAGCGCACTGATTACAGTAAGCATTTAATAATTAGCTGTGGACTTAACTTTCTAATGAGTTTTATCATCCAGAAGGGTGTTACAGGTCAGATCTTTGAATCGTTCTGGTTAACACATGAAGAAGTTGGTGCACAGAGAAGGGGATATTCAATTCACAGAGCTATAGTAGAAAAGTCAGGACTGGAGTGCTGAATTTACCCTGTGGTTTTTAACTTATAGTCTATTTGCATCGGTAATCATGAGATGTGTTATAATGGAATGTTCCGGTATTTTTTAATCTGGAGATGGATTTAAGTACTTTTCATTTACCTACCAAGCTTCATTTGTTACCCAAATATTATGCCTTGACAATAATTAAGAGCTTTGTTCCAGATATGTCTTCCTAAAAAGAAAAGGGAAAGGCACTGAAGAACACAGAGGAAAGCATTACTTATTCATTTAGCCCTTTAGTGATTAATTAAGTGTGCCAAACTGCACTAGTTGTCTAGTGGAAGAGCATTGGATAAGGAGTTTAGAGTTCAGGGTTTAGTCCTGGCTCTATTGCTTAACTACTTTGATATTAATTAACCAATACTGGTGTGGTGGTTTGAAGCTGTATGTACCCCAGAAAAACATGTTCTTAAACTTAATCCATTCCTTTGGGTGTGAATCCATTTTATGTAGGACCTTTTGATGAGGTTACTTCAGTCAAAGTATGGCCCAGCTCAATCAGCATGGGTCTTAATCCTATTACTGGAGTCCTTTGTAAGCAGAATGAAATTCAGACAAATAGAGAGAAAGCCACAGGGAGTGGCAAGAAGCTGAAGGTCAGTGGAACCCACAAGATAGGCCAGGAGATGCCACCATGTGCACTGCTATATGACAGAGGAGCCAAGGACCAAGGATCACTGGCAGCCAGCTCCAGAATGCCAGTCTTCAGGAAGAAAGCATCACCTTGATGCCTTGATTTGAACATCTCCTAGCCTCAAAAACCATGAACCAATAAATTCCTCTTGTTTAAGCCAATCCATTGCCTGGTATTTGCTTTGGCAGCCAGAAAACTCAAACAGCTGGGTTTGGTGTCTTCATCTCAACATCAGACTTGGATGACATCACAGAATACAAAAAGCTTTCATCTCATGTACTGTCAGTTGGTATTAACTGCCCTTACTGCTGAGTTGAGAAGAAATCTGAGGCCATATTTGAGCTCAGATTAAAAGAATGCTATCCATGATTGTTTGGTGCTGTCTGCTGTGGACTTAAAGAGCAACTAAACCAATATAATGATTATAAAAGCCTATTTATAAGTAGAGAAACAGTAGTTTTCCTTCAAGCACTTTTTTTTCTCAGACCATTGGCCTTAAAAGGAACAAAGGAAAGATGTTATTTCCCCTGATCAGACTGGTTTCCATGTGTTTTGATGAAGAGTATTGAAACTAGTCAAAATGTACCAGTAGAATACTGCTGGAGTTACTATTTAGCCTAAATGAAAATTTAGTCATTTATGCCTCATTTCAGTGAAAACCTTGAATCTTTAAATAAGTCACATGAAGTTTAAAAATATAAGCAAGAAGCTTTTTGTATATTTTGGTCTAGGAGACAGATTTAACTCTAATTTGAAATTGTGTTTCATTGGGGATGTTTTCCTTTGACTATGGGTTTATATTAAGGTTGTTATACATAATAATGTTAGTATAGAGAGGGCTGAAGCAATGTTTTTAAATATGGACCACATTTATGAGATGATCTGTTCGCATGTACAAATGATGGTTCTACAATAATAACTATTTTTAAATTGTGTTCCCCAGTTTAAAGAATGGCAGTTGATGTAGAGATTTGAGAGCCCAGACTGTATCAACGAAATGAAGCCGGTGAACTCTTCACATGTGATTTTCGAATAGTGCATTTCTTTTTACTTCTTACGAATATGGCAGAATTCCCCTTGTTACATGTGGCTTATTGTCCCATGTAATCATGCACTGTTAAGTCGTAAGAGGTCTCTAAAAGCATCTTATTATCAAAGTTTGAGTTAATTTAGGAGGATGTTAGTGCTGTTCATTCCACATATAAAGGAGTTTTAGCATGTGTGTTATTCCTAAACTCTTTTAAAACCAGGGATTTTTATTTTGAAACCATAAAATATTAGTTCTGAAAAGGACTGCATTTGGTTCTCGTCTCCCATTTTACTATTTGCCTAAGGACCCATGGCTACTTACAGTAGAACTAGACATTACACCAGGAGCTCTTGACTCCTTGTCCAATGTCTCATCTTTCCTCAAATAATTAAGAAAATAAAGACAATATAAATCAGTGTGAAATCACATGGATATTACAGAGAAGACATGGGAGTTCTTATTCCATGATTTGAGCTTTCCAAATGCATGCTTTTTTTTTTTTAAGATTTATTTATTTAATTTATGTCTCCTTCCCCTCCCCCCATTGTTTTGCGCTCACTGTCTGCTCTCTGTGTGTTCTTCTGTGTCTGCTTGTCTTCTCTTCAGGCAGCACCGGTAACCTTCCGAGTGGAGAGAGGCTGCTCAATCTCTTGTACCACCTCACTTCACCACCTCTGCTGCATCTCTTATTTTCTCTCCTCTGTGTCTCTTTTTGTTGTGTCATCTTGATGTGCCAGCTCTCTGCACGGGCCAGCACTCCTGCGCGGGCCAGCACTCCTGCGCGGGCCAGCACTCCGCGCAGGCCAGCTTGCCGCATGGGCCAGCTTGTCTTTCACCAGGAGGCCCCAGGAATCCAACCCTGGATTTCCTGTATGGTAGATGGGAGCCCAATCGCTTGAGCCACATCCATTTCCCAAATGCATGCTTTGAAAGCTGCTTCTCCTCTGGGGTATTGGTATGTTTCACCATTTCTGATGATAAGAAACAAGTAGCTATGCTCCAGTAGTGCTTTCCCTTTTGCTCTGGCTACCTCGAAGCTCCTGGCTAAAGTTCATGCAGTGTCTTTAGAGCTATATTATACATTATGCGGTTAATAACTTTCATTTCCTTCTTTCCTTGAACCTGATATTCTTTATGGCATGTCTATCTTTTGTTGTAAGCTTGTGAAATCCTCTTTGAATGGAAGTAGGAGAGGAAGTGAATAAATTAAAAGAAAATTATTTAGAGAAAATATTATCTTCTTAGCAGCTGGAACATATTCTTTTTCTACTAGTGGTGGTGAGGTTCTTTTGATGAGAAACTTGCCTGATGAGCTCTCTGTAGGAGAGATGGAAGCCCTTGAGTACCCAGGTTTCAAACCTAAGAATGAGATGTCTTTGTAGTTGAAGATCTTCAAGAAGGACCTTAGATTGGAAGGTGTGGGGAGCTGGGCACAGATATGTAGGAGGAGACTGTCTAATGGGGACTCCTCCCCATGACTCAGAGATATTTCATTACATGAATGATCACCATGGGCCAGGAAGTATTGAATTTCTTGTGGAAGCCGGTGACAAAGCTGTTTTTCTGTAGGAGATGGCACAGAAACAGAGTCAGCTCTACTGGGTGAGGTCCCTAATACACCTCAGCATTTGGAATTCCTGGATGTAACTTCTGTTCATTTTTTGTAAGCAGTGTCAAGGGGAACAGAGCAAGTTGTCTGATATGAAGCCCAACAGAACTGGAAAGGGAGCCCCATCCAACCAGCAAGTGGGAAGTGACCTGTAGATGCAAGCTGCCTTCTCCTTGCTGCCATAGTAGTGCTTTGATGCAGGGTTCCTGAGCACCCTTGGTTTAATTGGCTTTCAAGAAAAGGCACCTGGGTAGGCATTTGCTCTTACAAAAGATCATCCAGGCCTCCTTTCCTCTTGGACTAGCCAGTCTGCATGATCCAATTATGATCTGATTTTAAATTAACTGCTGAGTAGCTTTATACTATTGAACATTTGTTCGGCATTATTGGCTCCACTCTCTGACCTGAATGAATTAGCCATGAAATTGCAGGACTGTTATAAACATCATTAAGCAATTCTTTCCCACCCCATATTTCTTTTTTGGGGGAGGTAGGTGGTAGTTTTAATGAATTTATTCGTTAGGTCTCTTAGTAATACTTGATAGGAATAGATTCATTGTCTCATGCCTCATGCTGTGACTAGGGAGAGAATGGAATTCCAGTGGCAATAATTATTATTACTTTCCATATGTAAAAAGTTACTTTTAGCACGATATGAGCAAGGTAACAAACCATCCTTGTGCTGCCTTTGTGATCCAGTGGACCGTTTATTTGGAAAGTGAAACCAGAGGACCAAAGTCCAGCTCTGGTTTCTGAACACCTCCATTTGGATGTACCACCCCTACTCCCCCAAACCCTACGTGTACAAAGCAGACTCTGTGTTCCTTCCCCCACATCCAGCCACACCCTCTGCTCCTCTTCCTGTATCCCCCCAACCCTTAGAGAAGTGTCACCTTCTGCCTCGCTGCCCTGGCCTGATACCTCGGAACCCGGATGTCCCCTTCTCTCTGGCCCCCACGTTGCTGTCCACCTCACTCGGCTCCCACACTTGGTCCTCCTCTCACCTGGATTGAGGCGACAGCCTCCTCACTGGTCTCTCTGACTCTCTCGTACCATTTTCCACCTTTTCAGAATGATCCCTCCAGGAAGCACATCGTGTCCTGTCATTCTTTAAGATCTCCTGAGGCGCTCCCTAACCTCCTGATGAAGGGCATATTTTTAAAGGTGACCCTGAATGAACTGTCCTGGGCCCGTTTCTGCCCTGCTGTGTTTCTCACCATTTCTTTGTTGCCATCACCCACTTGTAGCAGATTGAGCTTAAAGATTTATTTATTTATTTATTTATTTATTTATACCCCCCTTGCTGCTTGTGCTTGCTGTGTCCATTCGCTGTGTGTCTTCTCCGTGTCTGCTTATCTCCCCCTTGCTGTGAGGTCCCGCTGCATCAGCCCACCGCGCCGCGCGGGCTGGCCTGCCCTCACAAGGAGGCCCCGGGAAGCGAACCCGGGGCCTCACACATGGTAAACGGGGGCTCTATCGATTGAGCCACACCCGCTTCCCTGCAGATTGAGCTTATACAATGAAGCAGGCAGATCAAAACCCTAAAGATTGGACACAAGCGAGAGTTTCAAATGCCCCATACCCAGTTACATAGGAGATTATTACCTCTGTCTTACAGCTCCTTCGTACACACACACACACACACACACACACACACCCTTGCCTAACTGTCTGTAACTCCTGTTTTAGAACTAAATCATTGAAGGAGCTCCTGTCCCTCGCCGAGGACACTTGAGCTCAGAAATGTGGAAGGAGTATCACCTGGTCAAGAAAATCTCCCTGCTTACTTATTCTTCTTCCTGTACCCTTCTCTAGCAGAATGGAAAGTTACTGATGGAAGACCCATTTTCTCCTCTATCAATTTCATCTTTTTTCTTTGGCTTCCAACCTGTTTCGTCTTCTGGGAGAGGTGGAGCCAACGACTTCCCGAGCCAGAGTCACATAGCTTCTCTCCAGGGCTGGAAACCTCCCCGCTCTTTCTTCAGTCTACCCTTGAGTCTGTCCAGTTACGCTCCTCTCTCTCTCTGGACGGTTGGGGTAAGTTGCCTGGGACTGGCTATGCCCAATCACTTGGCTTCCAGTAGGAGCAGAAGAGCCAAGTGCAAGCGGGACTGGCCAAGCACTGCGGAGGGGCGAAGTCACGGCTACCCGGCAGATGAGCATCTTCCATCCCCTCTCCATCCTCACTGCTCCCTCAGGTGGGGGAAATGCCTGAGTTCCTCTGGGGTTCAGGCCATGCTTTGTGGTTTACTCACGTGCGAGCTGTGGGGTATGAAAGAAGGCAGCCTGAAATGGCCAGGATGCACGAGGCATCTGCCACGATTGGACCTATTGTGACGTTGGCCTGCTTGGTGCTCTCCAAGCGTTCAGGGGTGGCAGAGGAAATGGAATCCATTTCATTCCCCTGTGACTGCCCCCCACCAGGAATAGCCTGAAGAGGGTTTTCTTGTGAAAGCGTCTGCTTCAACCTTCTGTTTCTATCCTGTGTTTTATTGTCTCCCCCTCCTTTGCTGCTGCTATTTTACTGCCTTTCCCCTGACAAAGCACCAGGTTTCTTCTCTCGCTCTGTGTGTTTTCCCGCTTGGGTGTCTAACCAATGTATCAGCCTCAGCTAATACATTAGAATTTGAATAAATGTATAACAGCAGGTAGCAAGTGACTGGTGACAGGGTGACATATTGACTTAATATCTTGTGTAATGTGATATGAAGGATGTGCCTTTTGGTGTGTATTTTCATTTTAATTATTTTTTGTTGCTTTTCTTAGGCAGACACTTGTAGGCAGTTTTGAGTAATTGTCTGAAATCATTAACATGTTTATTAAATAAGGAAGCAGAGTGCATTATCTAGCGAATCAATTATGTAAATGCACAAAAAGCATAAGAAATTAGTCTTTAACTGTTGCTGAACTGCATCCATTTTCTAAATTATAGATGAAAGTAGCTCTGTGGATCTGTGTGCATGTGTTGGGGAGGTATATTTGGATTCATTCCCTTTTCTCAGAGTTTTAAAGCAGCAACAATTAATTTATGCTTTTCTTTGGGAGGGGGCATTTCTGAAGTACAGCAACTAGTAGGGACTTGTGTACATACTTCATGTAGATGACAACAGATGGTTTGCAGTGAGAAATGGAGGAATCTCTTTGAAGGTTCTGGATGAAATGATAAACAGTGCCAATGAAGCAGAAGCAATAGCATTCCCTCCTCTGGATAACACCACCAGGATCTAGGTTGAAACTCCCCAATATTTTTTTAAACCAACCCATCATTCATTCTGATTACTTAAAATAATATTAAAATAATTTGTAAAAGCTTTCTGCTGTTGGCGCAAGTCTAGTTTTTAGTAGCGTTGGCTGTTTTCATTTGGGAAGCAGTTGTATTGAATATTCAGAAACTTAGAGTATGGCTATCCAGTAACTTTCAGTAAAGTAAATTGTCCTGACATTTTAGAGACACAGCCTTCACTTTGCACCACTATTGCTTTTTCCCCCCTCAGAATTTTGTGGGTCTCCTTTCTCTCCACAGATTCAAATAGTTCTCCCTGATGTAGGTTTCCATTGCATGGCATTGAGTTTAATGACTAAAAGGAGAACAATTGCTGGACTCCTAACCTCTTCTCTTGGCTGAACATATTTCCTCTAATCCTTCTTCTGATGGTGGTCCAAAAAGGAAGACTGGGCCAGAGATCCTACCTACTTTGAATTTTTCTGTTAGTGAAAGGTTTATGAGCAGATTATAGTGCACTCAAAAGGAGATAGTAGGAAGAAGATGAAATGGCATTCAAATATGTGAAATTTTAGCTTTGAGCTAGAGAAAGACATTTACCTACATTACAATTTCTTTGCCTTTTCTTCTTTAAAATGGAAATTATACCATTTATTTTGGCTTACAAATGATTGCTTACAAAATATTTTGGAAGCCCAGAAGAAAAATCCCCTGGGAAGCAGGAGGATGTAATAGAAAGAGGTAAACATCTAGATATGCACTGGACTCTGCCTTTTATTAGTTATATAATGTGGACCCGGTCACTGAATCTTTTTGTCTATTTCTGTATTTGTAAAATGAGGATAATAAGATGTAACTCATAGAGTTGTTAGGATTAAATGAGATAATATATTACAGTGGCTGTTAGCATAATTGTTCCTTAGTATCTCAATAAATAGTAGCTCAGTTTCTTTTCCAAAAATATTAAGAATTGCTAGAAATTGAATGAAATTGGTGTAGTTTACTATGCCGAAGATAAAAAGACCTCGAGACTCATGCAGATTCTCTGCATATAGGACTAAGTTTATTACATTGATTGTAAGAGAATCCAGGACATATTCTAGCTATAGTAGTATGGAAACAAAAAGAGGTATGTGTTTTCTTTTAGATGTAGATATAGATGTATGTATATAGATGTATGCATATAGATGTAGATATAGATGTATGTATGTAGATATAGATGTAGATATAGATATAGACCATAAAGATGCCTTTGTAGATAGATATTTCAATTCCATGTTAAGATTTCCTTTCTGGCAATTATTATTTTAATATAATAGCACATATAAGATTAAACAATTCAAATATTTAAAATATTTAAAAGGTTATACTATGAAAACAAGTTTTTCCCCCTTCTTTGACTTCTGGTCTCCCTTTCCAAAAGCAACCAGTGTTAATAGGTTTTGTGCATATTTTGTATACACATATGAATCCATCTGTAGGGATGATCCCTAGAAGTAGAAATGTTAGGTTGAAGGGTACACTTTCAATTTAGAAAGATATGCTAAATTGTCCTCCAAAGAGGTCTTAGGAGTTCACATTCCTCTCAATGGTGTTTAAGGGTATCAGGATTAAAAAACTTTTGTTTTGGCAACCATTTTATCTTTGCCTATCTAATAGAACAAATGTACTCTTTGTCATTTTATTTTGTTGTTTTATTATTTATTTATAATACTCTTAATTTGTTAGTTGTGAATGAGGCTTGAGCATCTTTTTATATGTTATTGGCCATTTGTTTTTGTGTTTCTTTTTCTCTGAACCACCTCTTAACTGCAGTGGATGCTGTGCTGTGCTGCCCAGAGCCTCCTTGAGAACTAAGCTGCCTTCCCCTCCCCTGCTGCAGTGCGTGCTGTACCACAAGGAACTCGGTTGTGGGTCTGGGCTGGCATTGCTTCAGCTAAATAGAGCCCCCAGCCCAAGGTCATGTTCCTGTGCACACCAATGGCTGGTCAGTGTGGGACTGTAAGGGTTCAGCCCCTGTGTGAACAGTCTAAAGGGCTATCCTGGCTGCAGAGCTGCCGGTGGAGCTGGCTGAGGCCTTTGTTGTGACTTCATCAGTGTCCACCTTCTGTCCAGTCCCGCTTCCTTCTCTTCCCCTACAGGTTTGATCCTGTGAGCACATTCCAGTAAATCTTCTGCAAACTATTCCCCAACTCTAAGTCTGCTTCCTAGAGAGCTCAGCTTACAACACTAACCTTACCTATATTTACACTGGATTCTTGGTCCTTTTCTTAATGATTTGAAAGCATTCTCTTTAGTAGAAATTCAACCTTTTGGCAAGCATATGAGTTGCCTGTTTGTCATATTTTTGCGTTTTTGTCATTTGATTTTCATTTTCTTGGTGGTGGTATTCTTTGTCTTTCAAAAGATTAAAGTGTTAATGAAAATGTATCATTTTTTTTCTTTTTGAATTTATGGCACTTGGTGTTTGTTCCTTACCTAGTAGGCCCTTCATTATGCCAAATTTATTATTTTTTTAATGTTCCCTTGTTTTTTCTAATAATTTTGTTTTTTGCATTAAAAGTTTTGAGCCCTGTGGGGTTTATTTGGATGTTAGGCATGAGGATAGAACCAGCATTTCTTTCCCTCCTAATAACTGGTCAATTGTACCAGCATGTTTATTGAATAATCCATCATTCTTAATGTCAGCTTTATTACATAATAAATTTCTAAATGCATTGTTTTTATCTGAACACTTTTTGCTCTGTTTTTCTGATTGTTTCTTTGCTAGTAACAAACTGTTTTAATTACTTTAACTTTATAGTATGTTTTAATATCCAGTTGAGTTAATAAACCCATATGTTAGAGTTTTCTAAGCAATCCTAACAGGTTAATTTTCCATACGCATTTTAGAATTAACTTGTCAGGTTTCAGAAATATTCCTGTTGGTATTTTTTATTGGAATCACATGAAATTTATAGGGTAATTTAGGGGGAAATAACATCTTTACAATATTGAGCCTTTCCATCTAAGGGCAAATATGTCTTTCCACTCATTTGTCATTTTTTACGTCTCTCTGGAGGATTTTGAAGCTGTTTTTTCTTATGAATTCTGTATGTTTCCCAAATTTATTTCTTGAAAATGTATGGTCTTTTTGCTACTGAACATAGTATATTTCTTACGTTGTATTTAATTTGCCATTGTTTGCATAAGAAAAGCTGTTAATTATTGTCTACTAGGTTTGTAATCATCTGTATAACTATTCTTTTAGGGTTTCTAATTATTTCTAGTTGATTGCCTTTGGTTTTGGGGTATATACTTGTATCATCTATAAAAATAATGACAATTTTGCCTCTTACTTTCCAATTTTTATTATTAATGGCTTTCTCCTACTTGTATTGGCTAGTACTAACTGAACAGTGTTACACAATATTATTGATAGTGCCCATTATTGTCTAATTGGGAATGCTTCTTGATTGTTGCCATTAATCGTGATTCTGGCTTCTGAGTTCAGATATATTTATATTTTCCATATTAAGAAGTACTCATATTTTCCTATTTTATTAATGGCTTATTAAATCAGAATGGATTTTTATTTTATCAAATATTTTTTTAGCATCAGTGGAGATAATCATATTGTCTTTTCCTTTAACTTATTATGAAGTGTAGAAGTAGAATATCTGTTCTTGATTGAGCCTGATATCTCTATAATTAGCCCTATTTTGTTAGGGTGTATTATTCTTTTAATGTGCTGGTGGATTCTGTTTGCTTATGTTTCAGCTGAGATTTTTATATCACTATTTATAACTTAGATTGATCTGGATTTTCTTTTTTGGGTTATTTTTTGTCAGGTTTGGAATCAGTGTTACAGTGGTTTTGAAAAAATAATTTGGAAGTTTTCTTTCCTCTATATATTTAAGCATTTTAATTTGATTCCGCATGAACAGCTTTTTGTTAGTGGCTTTTTTTTCAGTGTGTCTCGAAATATGTTTTTAGAGGAAAATATTTGAGTTATAATTAATAATCATCAAGGTTGGATCTGTGCTATTCAACCTGCAAAATGAATATGGAGGGGCTAACAGATACATATATTCCTGAGGAGTTGATAGATTCCAGAGGAGTTAGCAAATGTGCCTTCCAGAACTAAGAGAAGGTAAGGAGATGTAGAATTCAGCTGAAATATTCTGGGAATCCAGAAAAATGTCTTGAAGACCCAGGGAAATATTCTGATGGGTTAGACTTGGCTCATATGCCCAACCCTGAACCAAAAGCTAAATAGCCAAGAAGGTAAGATATTATGTTCAACAAAAATTGCATCAGTCTCCTTCTCTGTAGCCAGGGAAATGGAGTCTTTTATTAGCTGCCACAAGAAACGCTTAATTGGAGTTAGAAACGTGCTTTCTCCAAGAAGGGCTTGCTGTTCTTTGCTGCCAAAATACTTTGAGTACATTAACAAGCAATGAAATTATCATATAACAATGATAATAATTACAATAGTAATAATAATAACAATAACAACATTTATTGAAGGTTTACCATGTATCAGATTGTCTGAAAAGTACTTCAAAAACATTATTTAATTTTCCCAACAACCATATGAGAAGGGTATTATTAATTCCTATTTTACAGATGAAACAACTGAACCACAGAGACGATAAGCAATTGTTCAGGGTCACACAACTAGTGAGTACAGATATGAATCAGTTTGTTTGATCTGGAAACCACCCTTTAGCCACTACCTACATAGAATAGGGGAACCATTTAAGGCTTTACAATAAATCCATCGTTTAGAAACCTCTCTCTGGTAGTGGGATGGAAACTTGATTCAGTGGAGGAGATACTGCAATTAAAGAGGCCAGTGCAGTTGTCTGAGGAGTTAATGATGAAGGTCTAAATGGAAAAGAAAGGGAAGCAGGTGTGGCTCAGTGGATAGAGCTCCCGTTTACCATATGGGAGGCCCCAGGTTCGCTTCCCGGGGCCTCCTTGTGAGAGCAGGCCGGCCCGCACAGCGCGGTGGGCTGATGCAGCAAGACCTCGCAGCAAGGGGGAGATAAGCAGACACAGAAAAAACACACAGC